>ML660786.1:117241-238972 GCA_007570785.1 Antilocapra americana
GAGTTTGCAGGATTTCAGGGGTCATGTCCATTGGTTTTATTTTTTTTTTTTTTTTTTGGTATGATAAAGGTTCCTAAAAATATAGCATGTTTTTCTAAATGAAGCATACTTGCTGTATTGAATGGGGGAGGATCAGAAATCTTGACTTCTTCTGTGTCCAACGTTGTAATGTCAAGTGACACCCTCACCAAGCAGTTCTGCTTGTCTACACCTAGTTTTTTTCATTTTGCTCAGTAAGAAGTTATGTGTTGTCTTCATTCTAAAATGCAAGGCTGTGAGGAGGACATCAGGATTACTGATGGTTTCTTTCCTCAGAATGCTATGCTAAGTGCAAAATCTGCTTAGGGCAGGGCAGTTGGAAGTTTGACGATAGACTGCTTTAGGTGTACCTAAATATAAAAATCAATAGGTTTGTTTTCATTCTCCCTGCCAACTTGCTTCTTACCATTTATTTAGAATTTAAGTTGGGTGGAGGCTAACAGGAAACTAGAAATTTCTGTTACAGAGCTATTAAGAGTTTGATGTACCTATTCGGTTATACATCGTTAAATTTGGAAGGCTCATTTAGTGAAAATGTCCTCGGCCTTAGTGTTTCTCTTAGTATAAATCATATTTTGTTTTTAATCATTCTTTTTAGTTTTAATTAAGTTTGATGTAAATAAGTGACCTTACCTTTGCACTGAGGTAAGTGGTAGTATTCTTGGACGTTATAAAGAGTCCCTTTGTAAAACCTGGGGGTGGGTGGAGAATATCATGAATTACAATGTGCATAGAATATTTGAAGGCTACACTAGAAACGGGCAAAATTCTTTGCCTCTGGGGAATTTATCCCACGTGACTCTACACAAAGTGACTTTTCCTTGTGTACTTTTTAGAATGTTTTGGATTTTGAATAATGAAGTTTTTTTTCTAATAAAAAACAGTTCCTATTATATAATTAGAATTAATAGAGAGTTAATACAATTAATATATAATTAGGATAATTTCTAATATTATCCCTGAAAAATATATTTCAAAAGTTCATTTCTATAGTTTTGCCCTAGCGATGTGTTTTTTATATATTGTTTATATATATATATGTGATATAAGCGTCCAACTTCATTTTCTCACATAAGGAGAGCCAGTTGTCACTACCTCATTTATTGAAACCTCTTTCCTTTCCCCCCTCATTTGAAAGGTTACCTCTGTCAGCCAGCAGATGTTCAGTGAATGCGTGGATTGCCCCTGAGCTCCGCTTCTGGTTTGTTGTCTTCACCCCAGTGGCACTGCCACCACCCTGTTGTGGTCACCAGAGCTTGGTGTCTTGGTAGCTGGTCACGCATGTCTTACTTTCATCTCTACCTGTAGCGGAGAAACTTGTAATAGAACAGTCCTACCACTGTGAATGACGAGAAAAGCTGCATAAAATCGTTTTCAAAGAAGCCTTTTAAGGCATTAGAGACCTGTCATCGCGGTGAGGACTGGAGGGAGTGAGAGATGGGCCAGAGGGAGGATCGTGTCAAGAAGTCATCCACACAAATTTTCCTTTTTCCTTTGAGGCATTTGTCCAGTTCTTGAAAGACTAGCTACAAGTCTAGAAATCCAAGGAGAGTTTCTGGCAGTCTGTAGAGCTAGGAAGACAAAAAGTTAGGGTTTAGGGGCTTTAACATAATAGACTTTCATTTGGGACCCTTGAGGTCTACATTCGAGGTCAGCATATTATGTATATGTCCTTATGGTCAGATCCAGCCCACCATCTGTGTATATGGTCCAGAAGCCCGGATAGGTTTTATTTTAAAACGTTAAAAACATTTTAAAAGAGTGTATATCATCACACATGAAAACCATATGAAATTCAGATTACAGCACCCATAGACAGGGTTTACTGGAGCACAGGCTTATCAGTGTGCAGGTTACCTGTGACTCCTGCTGCTCCGCAGTGACAGGCAGGCCCTTGTGCAGCGACCACTTAGGCTGCATTGTTGTGGGCAGGCTGCAGGCCGCAGTGGCCTGTTTGTAACTCATCAACTTTGGATTGCCACGTGTGTTCTCTTGGGATCTTATCTCTTTTATTACTGCATGCCTTTCATGTTAAAGAAGAAAAAATGAGAAGAGTGGACTTAAGATACAGTGCTTTTGAGGCGTTAGTGGAGTGGATTCAGTTGTTACCAAAGTAGATGGGAAAGAATTGTGTTGACTACGCTGAGACACTATAGCTGTGCTAAAAAAACATACGGTGTATGTCAATGTTAACCTGACTGAGTACATTACCATGCTCATCCCAACTCACAGGAAAGTAGTGAGCAGGAAAAAAGAGTTAAGTTAAAATGGACTGTTTTAGATCCCCTGAAGGAGGAAATGGCAACCCACTCCAGTGGTCTTGCCAGAAAAATCCCATGGACAGAGGAGCCTGCTGGGTTATAGTCTGTGGGGTCGCATGCATGCAGTCGCGGCACAGATCCTTTCCAAAAGTGAAGGACGAAAATGAGTTGTAACTAAAGGTAAATTTCTGAGTGGCTCATTTGTTAGCCAAGTAAGGAAAGGCATTTATCAGTGGAAGTTAATTAAATCATGTTTGGCTACGGCAGTTAAATACATGCACAGAAAATAAACTTGTGACCATTAGCCTTTCACTAAGAGTTGTGGTTTTAAAAGTTGAGGACACTTTGGGTAATATCAATAATCATTTACGAAACAAGGCAAATGATTTCTAGTGTTTTTTTTTTACAGGCTCTTGATGAGTCAGGAAATGTTGCAGTACTGCTTAGTTATTTATTTTAGCAACAGCAGCTCATTTGAAGTGACTGAAGAATTAGTCTTTATGAATAGTCTGCATGAAAATATTTTCAAAGAAGTTGAAAAAGTGGTTTTACTATAACCTGAAGTGGAACCTGCTAAGATGTGTGCACTAAATAGTGGTAAAAAGAAGCATGGGGCATAAAAAAGCCTTAGTTTGACAAATTTGGGAAATTAGTTGTAACCTAAAAGGTGTTTAAAAACCTGTGCTTATTCATTGTATTCATTCATCAGGAAGCACTTTACAGAAAATATTTAAATCTGTCCAGGTTATTTAAACTTACAGTGTCATTGGTGAGTTTCATTTGCTCTTGAGGATGTCACCATCTCAAAGCTAGGAGTTTTTGTTGGAAATAAAAGCTGAATGCACTGAATTGCCTTATTATGCAGCAGTTTGATGACTGAGCAATGGTAATGTTTTACTGAAATTTTTAAAATTTGGGGGTTGTGATTAAATTTTTCTGAAGAAGATTGTCCTCATACTATAAATCAGATACTTAGTGGATGTGGAAGTTAATTTCTCTTGCAGTCTTGGTAATATTTCCTAGTGAACTCAGCCTAAAATTACAAGGCAGAGCACTGCTTTCATGTGAAACCTGCACTGTGATAAATATATTTGTATAGCAACCAGTGTTTGAATCACAGGTAATGTCAAGCTGCTTTTCATGCCATCAAAATTTAAAGTGAAAACCAGAATCTCCATTCACACACAAAAGTTTAATACAGAAATATTTTCCAAGCTCAAACTATAGTTCTGATATCAGTTTTTGGGCCTTGAGGCAAATCCAAAGGAAATGTCCATATTTCAGAATCCATTTAATTATGTAATTGACAGGCTTCAACCTGTGCTTTAATTGAAGTGTAATTACATGCTAAAAGCAAAGATCAAGATTAAAAAAATTTTTTAAGTACCTTGCGAAGATGAATATGCCCAAATGAATTTATATGCTTATGGATTGGTATCAGTATGTGGCCATACTTCTGTGTCAAAGAGTTTTTCAAAGGTGGATATATAAATTTCATTGTGTATCAGAATGAACAGATGAATATTTACAATCCATTTAGTTACAGCTTTGGACTCAAATGAAGTGTTATCCTCTCTTCAGATCCATTCTTCTGGTTATTAGGCTTACATTACCCCCTCACTTATGTTCAATTATAATCATATTTTGAATAATTACTAGTTATTTAAAATTTGTAGAAATTTGTTTTGTCTTTTGGTAGAGAAATAACTTGTCTAATATTCTTAATTTGGCCTTTGTCCTACAAAGCATAAATATTTACTGTTTGGCCATTTTGAAAAAGGTTTGCTGATTCCTCAGAATAAGAAAAAAACGGGGTGGCATGGGAGGCGTGGGATGGGGTTGGGAGTGGGAGGAAGGTTCAAGAGGGAGGGGGCGTGTGGCTCAGTTGTAAAGAATAAGAATGTTCCTGCCAGTGCAAGAGATGCATGTTCGATCCCTGGGTCAGGAAGATTCCCTGGGGAAGGAAATGGCAACTCGTTCCAGTATTCTTGCCTGGGAAATCTTACAGACAGAGGAGCTTGATGGGCTGTATAGTCCATGAGGTTGAAGAGAGTTAGACACAGCTTAGCGACTAAACAACAACAATCCATATGTCTGGTAAGTTTTTGAAAAGATACGCGATCCTGTTAGCAATCATGAAATGCAGATTGTAGCTGCAGTAAGATAGTATTCCATACCTGTTAGATCAGCAGGGATTAGGTCTGAAGGTAGCAGGTGTTAGTCTGGTTTGGCCTGTTCTCCCAAACTCTGCTAGTGAGAGTGAAAATTGGAGCAGTCATTTGGGAAAACATTGTAATTATCTGGCAAAGTTGAAGAGACCCCTATTTTATGACCCAACAGTTTCATTTCTGTTTATATACCATTATGACACAGTGTTCTCAAACTTTTTGCTCTCAGGATACCTTTATGCTCTTGTTTTGAAATACCAATGTGTACAGTAACAGAAGAGAGCTGAATTCTCTGTGCTTCTGCATTCAGCATGTTAAAATACGCTGGTTTGGTTGAAGAGTACAAAGAAAATCTAAAAGCACCTTGGAGTGCTCTGAGGGCTTTCTAGTTTTCCACAGTCAGCGTGCTGTGCCTGGGGGTGATTTTCTGTGTATTCTTCGTACTTGGGGTTTGTTGAGCTTCTGAAAACTGTAAGTTTTTTCCCCCACCAATTATGTGAAAAGTCTGGCCTCTTACTTTGTATTTCTGTTTGTGGTCCCATTCTCTCTCTCCTCCTCAACTCTGATTACATGTACATCAGTATATTTGATAGTGCTGAGTATTGACGTAGCTGACTGAGGCCCTGTTAATTTTTCAGTAATTTTACGGTTTCTTCCTCAAAAGGGATGAACACTTGATTTTCCAGGTCAGTGCCTATTTCTTCTGTCATTTCCACTCTCTCTGAGCACATCCATTGAAATTTTTATTTAAATTCCTTTGTGTAGGAATCTCTGTTAGATTTTCCTGTGTACCTTCTCTTGTTCCACTGCTGGTTATGACCAGCTTTTTCCTCTATGTTGTTGAATATATTTCCAGTAGCTGCTCTAAACTCTTCTGTTTATCTTGTCATTTCCTATTGGATACATATTTTTTTTCTTTGTGGGTCCCATTTTCCTCTTTTTTTGTCGGTAAGTATCCTTTTTGTGTTTTTGTTTTTTGGGAGACTTTGATTATTGCTGGCCTTGCAGTCCAGACTACATCATCTCAGCAGTCAGCACATCAAAAATCTCCCCTCAGTTCCTTCAGCCGACAGCTCAGCTGTGATTTTCTCTGAGCTGCTCAGAGTCCCTCTGTGGACGTAATCTCAGTGATTTTGAGAGTATGGGGGGCTTGCTTCGCTGTGGCTTCACCCTTCAAGGTTTCCTCTCAAGTCCCGTCCTTTCTGTCATGGCTGATCTTTCCCTGTCTTGTCACACCAGTAAGTCTGATGCTGTCAGTTTGAGATCTAGTACCACTCTGCCCCTTCTGTGCACATTAGGAAATGGCCTTAGCTGAAACCCTTCTAAATACGGACCTTAGCCTGTGATGTTCTTTTCTGTCAGGAGTCTAATGTCCTGCCATTGCAGGCTTGGTTGTTCACAAGTGACTTCAAGTAGATAGGTTATATATGTTACTGAGTTTTTACAAATTTTACTTCCAAGAAAGTTATTCTGATACTGGCCTGTTTGCCCTTACCCAATAAATAAATTGTCCCCCCCCACCCCCGAGTGAGTCATTCTTTGATTAAAGTGTATTTTATATACAATATAATTTACTCCTTCCAAGCATATTGTTGAAAATATTTGAGAAATAAGTACAGTGTATGTAGCTCTCATCATAGTTAAGATGCAGGCCATTCCCTTCACTTTGCAAAGTTCACTCATGACCCTTTCACATCAGTCCCCTTCCACTTCTCTAGCTCCTGGGCACTCACAATTAGATTTGTTTCTCTTCCTTTTTTTTTTTTTTTTTTTTTTTACTTTTTCTGCCTTCTCCAGACTGATTTGTAAATGGAATCATCCAGAAATCTTTTCTGTCTCTTGTACTTGGCATAGTTGTCTGGGGAGTCATCCGTTAACCAGCTGAGAGATTTCGTCCTGTTGGTGCTCTTACCTTCGTGAAGTGGCTGTGACCATGTATGTAACATGGTGCCCTGCGTCATCACCACCACTGGACATTATTGACATTTCTCAGTCTCAGCCATTTTGGTTGGTGTTTAGTGACACTTCATTGCGGGCTTGAGGGTTTTGCATGAGTAATGACATTGAACACATCTTTAGTGAGATGTCTGTTCAGATCTTTTGTCCCAAGCTCCCCTATTTTACAGTTGATTTGTCTTCTTACATTTGAGTTATAAGAGTTCTTTAAATTGTTGCCATAGAAGACATTTATTAGAAGTGTATTTTACAAATATTTTTGTTGAATCTGTGACTTGTTTTCCTTTTTTAGTATTTTTTGAAAGAGCAGAGGGTCTAATTTTGATGGTTTGTTATTTGTCGTTTGTCTTATGTTTAATGCTCATTATGCCTTATATTAGAAATATTCCAAGTTTTCCTGCATAGTCCAAGGTGGTGGTGGTTGTTTAGTCGCTGAATTGTGTCTTGACTCTTTTGCAGCCCCATGGACTGTACCCTGCCAGGCTCCTCTGTCCATGGGATTTTTCAGGCAAGAACATTGGAGTGGGTTGACATTTTCTTCTCCAATTCCAAAGTAACTTTAAGATTATTTATCCATTTTATAGTTAAATTGCATGCGTGATAGTGAAAATTAAGGTTTAAGGTTCTTTGTTTCCAGTGTAGATATTTAGTTGTTCCAGCATAATTCTGAGACTGTGATTCTCTTAAATTATCTTGACTCCTGGTCAGAAATAAGTCACACACACATACAAAAAGATACATCTTTTCAAAAACGTGAATTCATATTGATATATTTAAATTCAGTCTAGTAGCTCTTTGTAACATATAAAATTTTTTTATTCCTCTGTTCAGTCTATGACTGTAATTTTTAACTTTGATTAATAGCTCTTCTACCTAAAAAAATTACAAGAAAAAGGTAAGTTATTTGTGCATCATTTAAAAGAACTCCCAAATAACTATACTAGTATTACACATTCAAAACTAGTAGATCTGAAATGAGATTTAATACTTTAATTGTTTTTTTACCATCAAAAGGCCAAAAAAGTAAGCTTTTTTGAGCCTGCTACTAGTATAGAAGATATTTTGAGTCATTCACTGTGACTAGGTAAATACTGTTTTAATACACGGTCAGTTGCTGTAAGCATTTTAGTTGATGGTATTAATGTTTTTACGGATCATATTTCTGTGAAAATAATTTTCTCCAGTAGCTCTTACTTGTCAGTGGAGAGTAACGGAAGTCTACTCTGTCACCACTCTGTCTGTCTGTGAGATAGGTGGAAAAGGCTGAAGTTCGTTTCCATGCTTCCTCTGGATCACTGCTTGCAGCTGCCCCAAGTACAGCTGTTATCACTGCCTACAGCATGGATGAATCTTGCCTGTTTTTGTGCTTGATACGACGGTGCTTCCAGGCGGCGCTAGTGGTAAAGAACCCTCCCACCAGTGCTGGAGACCGAAGAGATGAGGATCCCCGGGTCAGGAAGGTCCCCTGGAGGAGGGCCTGTGGGCCCACTCCAGTGCTCCTGCCTGGAGAGTCCCATCAGCAGAGCAGCCTGGTGGGCCCAGTCCATGGGGCTGCACGGAGTCGGACGCCACTGAAGCACCTTAGTGCTGCTGTTGTCCGACTCTGTGTGACTCCGTGGGCTGCGGCATGCCAGGCGTCTTTTCTTTACACGCCGTCACACTTGTGGGATTCATTCAAATGATTGCTTGTAATATTATTCATTTATTGTCATTGTTGTATAGTATTCTGCTGTGAAAAAAACCATAATTCATCTGTATTTTTCTTATTGGGCATTTGGGGGGCTTTCCAGTCTGGGACTGTCACGACCTGTGTTTTGTGAACATTCCAGTATATTCCTTTTGTTAGGCACCAAGGAGTAACATTTAGTGGAACTCTAACTCAAAATGATTACCTTCTTTTTTTATGAGTGAGAGTACTCATGTAAGCGAGACAAAGTATTTATTATGTTCTGGGGTTAGATTAGTGGAATTTGCAGTACTTACTATTTGTGAATTCCTCAAGTTCAGTTCCTCTTCGTGGCATTGTGAGTGTGGGCAAGAAATTTGACCTCTGTTCTTCCTTTATAAAAATCAGAACTCATGGTACCTACCTAAAATGGTGGTTGTTAAATAAGGTAATATTTGTTAAATGCTTGGCATAGTTGCTTCATCCTGCATGTTATGTATTTTATTGGCCAATTTTCTGTCTTCCCTAAATTATTGGTGTGTATAAAGTGTCATTGTTTGTTTTTAAGTTGCTTTCATTTTTATAATCTTAAGTTTTACTTTTATATATTCAGGATACTAGAAATTTGTAATTAAAATTCATTATTTTTTTTTGTCATTTGATTTTCTCTAAGATGTGTATGTGTTGGCCATATAAAAGTTTAATAGTTTTATGGAGTCAGATTTATTCGTGTTTTTATTTTTGGTTACAGCTGTTAGGGAGCTGTAAATTAAACATTATAGATGTTAAAGGGCTCTTGGTTTAAGGCTTCTGATTTGTGTGTGCTTCTGTTGACCAGAAAATTCACTGTAGCCTTGACCCAGTAGGGAGAGAGCACATTTGTGGGCTCAGGAATGCTTGCCGTAGGATAGTCTCTGAGGTTTTGCTTCTGTATGTTGAAGATGGAGTTTAAAACATTTACCCTATTTACTGTGGACGGTGACTGCAGCTATGAAATTAAAAGACGCTTGCTCCTTGGGAGGAAAGCTATGACAAACCTTGACAGTGTATTAAAAAAGCAGAGACATCACTTCGCTGACAGAGGTTGTTGTTCAGTCAGTAAGTCATGTCTGACTCTTTGCGACCCCATAAACTGCAGCCTGCCAGGCTTCCCTGTTCATTTATCTCCTGGAGTTTGCTCAAACTCATGTCCATTGAGTCAGTAATGCCACCCAGCCATCTCATTCTCTGTTGACCACTTCTCCTCCTGCCCTCTTATCTTTTCCAGCATCAGAGTCTTTTCCTGTGAGTCAATTGTTCGCATCAGGTGGCCAAAGTATTGGAGCTTCAGCCTCAGCATCAGTCCTTCCAGTGATTATTTGGGTTTGATTTCCTTTAGGGTTGACTGGTTTGATCTCCTTGCTCTCCATATAGTCAGAGCTATGGTTTTTCCAGTAGTCATGAATGGATGTGAGAGTTGGACCATAAAGAAGGCTGAGCACCAGAGAATTGATGCTTTCGAATTGTGGTGCTGGAGAGGACTCTTGAGAGTCCCTTGGACAGCAAGGAGATTAAATCAGTCAATCCTAAAGGATATCAACCCTGCACATTAATTGGAAGGACTGATGCTGAAGCTGAAGCTCCAGTACTTTAGCTAGCTGCCTGATGCGAAAAGCCAACCCATTGGAAAAGGCCCTGATGCTGGAAAAGATTGAGGATAGGGGGAGAAGGGGGCAACAGAGGATGAGATGGTTGGATAGCAGCAGCCACTCATTGGTCGTGAATGTGAGCAAACTCCTGGAGACAGTGGAGGACAGGGGAGCCCGACCTGCTGCAGTCTATGGGGCCGCAGAGGGTCAGACATGACTTAGCAATTGAGCAGCGACCCTGTTTCCCTTCATAGCATTGAGTAAGGAAGGCATTGTGCAATACTAAGTATCATGTACAAAGATTTCTTTAAAATATTTGCTTGGCAGAGACTAAATCATGGAGGGCCTTGAAATACTGTTATCTGTTGCTGTATAAAAATTACCATAAGTTTAAAGGTTTAAAATAGCACCCACTTGTAGATGAGAAGTTTGGGCAGGCTCAAAGAGGTCTGTCAGGCTGCGTGTTCATCCAGAGGTTTAGGAGGAATGCTCTTTTAAGCTCACTGAGCTCATGGGGGCAGAGTTCAGTTCTGTGCAGTCTTAGGACCAAGGTCCCTGTTTCTTTCTTGGCCATTCACCTGGGGTTCCTTTCAGCTCCTCGGGGCGCACTCTGGGCTTCTTTCATCTTCAGAGACGTCACTGTGGTGCTGAAATCCTTCACTTGCTTTCAGTTTCTCTGACTTCCCTTTCTGCTACCAGTTGGAGAAAAATCTGTGCTTTTAAGGAATCATGTGATTAGACTGTGAGAGTGAATGCTAAGTCGCTTCGGTTGTGTCTGGCTCTGCTACCCTATGCACTGTAACTCGCCAGGCTCCTCTGTCCGTGGTATTTTCCAGGCCAGAATACTGGAGTGAGTTGCCATTTCCTGCTCCAAGGGATCTTCCTGACCCAGGAATCGAACCCACGTCTCTTGTGCCACCGGCATTGGGAGGTGGATCTTTACCAGTAGTGCCACCTCGGAAGCCCCTGGGTGTCACACTCATCATCTTCCTGAACACGGTGTTGGGTGGGTTTACTTCTCAGATGGCTGGGTTTACTTCCTGAGATGTAATACATCTCATGTGTTACATGCTGATTCTTACTGGCTTAGTTGTGGTATCTAGCCTTACTTATTTTTATTTGATCTCGAGGTTTGCCTGTTTTGCCCACGCTGTGCAACATGTGGGGTCTTACGTCCCTGACCAGGGATGGAGTGCGTGCCTCCGCGGTGAAAGGGCAGAGTCCTAACCGCTGGACTGCCAGGGAAGTCCCCTGAGTTTTGCCTTTTTCAAGCTGTATTTTTTACTTCTGAGCTAAATTTGTCATATCTCAAAGATTTTGACATGTTTCTTATTTAATCGCTTCAAAAGTAATATATATATTCTTTTGATTTAAAGGCCATCTGCTGCTACTGAAGGAAGTTGGCAGTTTTTCTAGTGGATGGATAGATTTCAGGAGTTTATCCATATATTGTGTATTTATAATTATTAATGTGTAAGGTTTAGGACATAACTGCTTTAAAAAACAAGACCTAGGAAATACCTGATTTTTTGAATTGGTTGGATTTTGTTATAGCCGTATATGAAGTTGAAGGTGAAAGTTGCTCAGTCGTATCTGACTCTTTTCGACCCTATGGACTGTAAAGTCTGTGGTATTCTCTTGGCCTGAATACTGGAGTGGGTAGCCTTTCCCTTCTCCAGGGGATCTTCTCAACCCAGGGATCGAACCCAGGTCTGTCTCCCACATAGCAGCCAGATTTTTTACCAGTTGAGTCACCAGGGAAGCCCCGATATTGTGAGTTAAATATAATTCTGTGTACATTTAAATAGATTGTTTATTTCCCATTTTTGGATTTTGGAGATCTATGTGTAAATTGGAATTAGATTTGACCATCATTAATAAATTATCTTGATTTCTGAGAGCTATGTTAAGTCCAGTCTATTTATGTATTTCTGTTTAGTTTTACTCTTTTTTGTAAACAAAATTTTATTGTAGTATTAAAACTTATTTTTAAAGTTGAAGTTAGCTTTACTTTTATATATCAAGGGAATTCATTGGGCATATGAACTTTAATGACTATTCTTCTGTTGAGATTTTCATTCTAACATTAGACTCATTTAATGTGAACTTTATCTTTGCCCTGCTCACTGCTTTTTGATTTGAACCCTATGTTTATGATCAATAATTGCTATACCTGCTTTTGTTTTGATAGCAATTCTCTGCTGTTTTCCCCTAGATCAATATCTTTGAAAATCTTGTGTTACTGTGCCTCATTCACATTGTGTGTATATATATTTCTACACGTAAATAAAAGCTTTATGTGTATTTATATCGAAAGTGTGTGTGTGTGCACTCTTGCGTATATAAAGTATCCTTTGCACATGTTGAAAGTTGCTATTTTTTGGGTTTCCCTGGTGGCTCAGTGGTAAAGAATCCACCTGTCAGTTCAGGAGAGACAGGTTTGATCCCTCGTCGGGACAATCCCGTGTGCCTCGGAGCAGCTAAGCTCGAGCGCCGCCACTGCTGAGCCTGTGTTCTAGATCCCAGGCACCCGGCGACTAAACAGCCCACGCTGTCCAGCCAGAGAAGCCCCCACACCTCAATGAAGAGTAGCTTGCACTCTTCACAACTAGAGAAAAGCCAGGGCAGCAACCAAGACTCAGCACAGCCAAAATTAAATACATAAAATTACTTTTTTTAAAAAGTTGCTATTTTTTAATAAAGACTTTATCCTATTTACATTCATTATCTAAACTTTATGGTAATGTCACAGATATTAAAATTTTAGGTTTGAATAATTTTTTTGTGGACTTTGGAAGATACTGCTCTGTTTTTGCGTTTAATATTGCCACTGAAAAGCAATGCCTGGTTCTCCTTCCTTTGTAAATGCCTTGTTTTCTTTTTGGTGAGGCTACTAAAATTTTCCCTTTATCTTAAAAATTTTGCCAGTGTTGCTAGGTGTAAGACATCTTAGTCGGAAGCTGGTCTTCGTTCAGGAAGGTGTTTTTTGTAGTGATATAGATATCAGTGGAGCAGAAAAAAATTGGCTCTTGTCTTTCAGCTTCCTCATCTATTAAATGGAAACTCTGCTTAATGGATGTTACCTCTGATGTTAGATATTATCATAAATTTTCTTCTAGAGTACTTTTCTCTGACTGTAATTGTTCTATTTTCTCTTCTGGTATTCTCTAATAGACAGACATTAGACCATTCTAATCAGTTTCACGTGTCTGGGTTTTTTTTTCTTTCTGTCTTCATTTTTTATTACTGACTGCGTTCTGGGAGGATCCTAGTTGACTAATAAGAAGAAAATTTGGTAAAGGTTAAAAGCAGTTTTCTTCCTTAGAAGAAAAGCTGTGACCCACCTAGACAGCATATTAAAAAAGCAGAGACATTGCTTTGGTAACAAAGGTCCGTCTAGTCAAGGCTATGGTTTTTCCAGTAGTCATGTATGGATGTGGAATTGGGCTATAAAGAATGCTGAGTGCCAAAGAATTGATGTTTTTGAGCTGTGGTGTTGGAGAGTCCCTTGGATTGCAAGGAAATTCAACCAGTCCATCCTAAAGGAAATCAGTCCTGAATATTCATTGGAGGTCTGATGCTGAAGCTGAAACTCCAGTACTTTGACCACTTGATGTGAAGAACTGACTCACTGGAAAAAACCCTGATGCTGGGAAAGATTGAAGACAGGAGGAGAAGGGGATGACAGAGGATGGGATGGTTGAATGGCATCACTGACTCGATGGACATAAGTTTGAGCAAGCTCCGGGGGTTGGCGAAGGACAAGGAGGCCTGGTGTGCTGCACTCTGGAATCATGAAGAGTCTGACACGGCTGAGTAACTGAACTGAGCTGAGAAACAGTTTGATGTGTTGAAAACTAGTAGGATTTGATACTTCTTAGAGCACGTAGCCAATTATAGCAGTTGATATAAACACATGATAATTAACTGAACGAGCTTTGAAATAACCTGAAAATGTTAGTGCTTCATAACTCATCTTTAATTTCTGACATTTTGTTGATTGTGTTTGGTTGGATAGTATACATTTATTTGAGAAGAGCCTTCCTTATTTTTATTTAGTGAAATTAAAGTTTTGAAAGTTCCTCAGACTCTTTTCTTACAGGTGAGAACTCTCTTGTGATACGAACTGTTACTGAAAGTGTTCTCTTGGATGTGTTCTTGGACAAATGTCTAAAGATATTATAACGCTTTTCTTTTTATCTCCCTGTCTCCGCCTCTCTTTTTTTAATGATTAAAAAAGTAGAAAAAATTATTCAGGAATTTTAAATATTGAGTCAAATAAATTGTTTAGTTGATAAACTGTTTGAGAACTATTTATCTTCTCACTAGATGTTAATTGACTTTGTAATTGTTTATAACTTGTTAGCTTATAATTTGATTGATTTCTGACATGTGGTATATGAGGGTACTGATGTTTAGAGAAGTTTCTTTTGGAAATTTATTCTTTGACATTTTCTACAATTTTACAGATGCATTTATTTGATCAAAAAGATGCATTACAGTCTATATAGAAAGTATATATTTTCGTTCAATGCCAAATGTCTTGCATTAGCTTGCTGTTATAACAGATGGGTTTGAAGTGCTCAGTTAAATGCAGCTAGTATTTTATTTCTCTTCCTTTATTCCCTGATATCTTTATATGTAATTATAAATTAGTATGTTGGATACATTCCAGATCTTCACATAGTAGTTTAGCTAATGTCATGTAATATTTTCCATTGCAAATATGATTAAGAGAACATGTTGATGTTTCTAAAATGATACAGTGGGAAAAGAATCAATTTAAATTATTTTGTTTCCTTATTATGCAGTTAAATAAAAGTCATTATATTTTATTTGCCAAAATTATTTTTAGAGCACAAGGTTTCTGTACAGCTTGCCATGTGCTATAAAAATAATGGAGATTCTAGATTTTAACAGTTTAGCAGACTTATTTTGTGATGTTAATGAGTTAATAAAAGATTTTCAGTGGTTGACTGGATGTGTACATCCACTTTCCTCCTTCAGCATTATCTTGGCCTTACCAGAGTGATTCAAGGATACTCAGATTACCTAGATACCATATGTGTCCTTAATTCTGGGTTATGTTAATATAACTAACATGTTTAGATACTGTGGGAGGGTATGACATAAAAATATATTTAGTTTGGAAAAAGCCAATTATTATACTTTATTTCTTCAGTTTTTTAAAATGCAGTAATATCTTTGAGTACAAAAGGACAGCTGAAATGTGTGTTAGTCTCTGAACTTGAGGACATTATGTAAAGTTAAATGTCACAAATATAGCTAGTGTTTGAGTTATTTGGGCTTCCCAGGTGACTCAGTGGTAAAGAATCTGCCTGCCAATGCTGGAGATGGGGTTCAATCCCTGGGCTAGAAGATCCCCTAGAGTAGGAAACGGCAGCCCACTCTAGTATTCTTGCCTGGAAAATTCTATTTAAAGTAGTGCCTGGGCGGCTCTCGTGCCTGGGGTCTCAAAGAGTAGGGCACGACTGAGCCCCTGAGCGTGCATGCATAAGTTACTTAGAAGCTGCAGTGATCTTATTGCCTGCAGCCAAGATGTGTAGAAGACCCACCGGGAGGCAGTTAGCTTTCTTGCGTTCATTTAGTGTAGTGGATTGATGGTTATGGGCAAGAGTTTGATGGCATGTGATACCCTATGTAGATTTATGTGCGAGACATTGAAATCATTTATAATTCAAAAGCTATTGTATTCTCTAATTGACTAGCAGAATATAGAATTAGTATATTAGCATGTGAAGATATCCATGGTAATGTTAGCAGTTTTACCCTATTACATGAGGCTCAATTTTACCATATATTGTTCCATTTGGCTTCAACTGTTTCAGCTCTGCTCTTACCAAAAATGTAGTTCATTTAGTGTACATAAATATGAACATCAGTTTATTAGTGCCTTTCTATGTCAGGCAGTATTCATGGTGCTAAGAATACAAAGATAGTACAGTCTGCTTGCTCTACTCAAGGATCTTGGGCCAAGGTGAAAAAAGATGGATAAGCAATTACCATGCAATAGCCTAAATGGTGAAACAAGCATATGGCAGCTAAGCATCTCCTACATTCAGAGGGAGATTTTATACTGTGTGATGCAGGTCACCCAGCAGACTCCTGATGTCCAAAGTGGGCTTGGGAGGATAAGAAAGTTTATTGATTATTCTTTGTATTTATTTATTTTGGGGGGTGTATAATAGTTTTTTTTTTTCATTTATTTTTTTCTTTATCGTGTTGGTTTTGCCATATATTGACATGAGTCTTCCACGGGTATACATGTGTTCCCCTTCCAGAACCCCCCTCCCACGTTCCTCCCGATTCCATCTCTCTGGGTCATCCCGGTGCTCCAGCCCTGAGCACCCTGTGTCAAGCATCAACCCTGGGCTGGAGATTGATTTCGCATATGATAATTTACATGTTTCAATGCCGTTCTCCCATACCATCCCACCCTTGCCCTCTCCCATAGAGTCCAACAGTCTGTTCTATACATCTGCGTCTCTTTTGCTGTCTCGCATGCAGGGTTCTCGTTACATCTTTCTAAATTCCATATATATGCGTTAGGATACTGTATTGTTGTTTTCCCTTCTGGCTTACTTCACTCTGTATAATAGGCTCCAGTTTCGTCCACCTCAGTAGAACTGATTCAAATGTATTCTTTTTTATGGCTGAGTTATTGATTATTCTTAAGGAAAGCTGAGTAAGTACATCGGCGCAGTGGATAATCATACTGACTCCTCAACACATTTCAGGTGCCCTAGACTTCCTCTGCTGTTTATTTGAGACATTTCTTTGATTTTACCACTTGCAAGAGAGTAGAGGCAGATTGCAATAGGGAAAGCAGAAAGTCAGAGGACTTAATTTTTCTTCACACCTTCAACTTTCTAAGGAAACTTGGAATTGCTGCAGTGAAGTGCGTAGATTTGTATGCGTGCCTTTAACACTGTGGTTGCCACTCATTAGCTTATTCTCTGGCCCACTACTTTACTTCAGACTGATTTGTGTGTGTGCTCACGCCCAGTTGTGTCCGACCCTTGCGACCCCCTGGACTGTATCCTGCCAGGCTTCTCTGTCCATGGAAGTTTTCAGGCAAGGATACTGGGGTGGGTTGCCATTTCTTTCTCAAGGGGATCTTCCCAACCCATGGATTAAACCTATGAGTCGTACGTCTTCTGCATTGGCAGGGATTCTTCACTGCTCATGCCACCTGAGAAACCCCATATTGGTTTTTAGGCAGGGTGAAGACAGTAAGAGGATTTGTAACTAGTTTTTCTCTGTTTTGTCTGCTTATTGATGGGGTTTAATCACATGCTGAAAATAACCTTCAACTAGAAAACTATCCTTTTAACCACATTATTAATTTTTTAAAGAATGGTAGTTGTATGTTTTTGACAAAGTCAGTAGAGAAAAAGTGAAATGCTGACTTTCTAAACTCGGTGGAAGGATGAACATATACCATACACTGAACAGAGACCTTAGATTTTTACCATTTTCACTCACTGTTTATTTGCAGGGTTCAAAGTGTTTCGCTAGTAATGTGCAGGGACTTCTGAAAATCTTCCTTGCCCCGCATTTGAATGTTGCTTTTCTGGGTTTTATAAGGAGGTTTCTTTATGCTTTGCTCCCTTCCAGCGATGTGCATTTTGTAAGCACCTTGGAGCCACTATCAAATGCTGTGAAGAGAAATGCACCCAGATGTACCATTATCCTTGTGCTGCTGGAGCCGGCACCTTTCAGGATCTCAGCCACTTCTTCCTTCTTTGTCCAGAACACATTGACCAAGCTCCTGAGAGATGTAAGTTTACTACAGATACATCTAAAACACTTACCAATGTAGTTACTTAAAATAACAGATGTTGTAAGTTCCCTAAGTGTTACTCTGCTTGCGGTAAAAGGTAGTATCATATAATACTGAGTGAGATCTTCAGAAGAGATCCTTAGGGGGTGGGGGGAGTGAGGAGCCGAGGGAGAAGTCTGTTACCACCAGTACCCTTGATGGTATATCCAAAAAGTTACTTGCTTAAAAACTCAAAGGTAGTTTGCATGTTTGGTTTTTTTTATTCTTATTTTAAGAATCTTAACTACTGTATGGAAATAGATTTGCTGAGTATATGGTATTTTAATATGTACTATAAAGTATTAGTAGGTCATTCAAAAATTAAAATGTCTATAATTCAATGTCTTTTACACTACAAAAGAAAAACAAAAACCTCCCTAGTTGGAAATTTGGAGTTCACTCAGGTGTTATTTCAGGATGTATGTTGAGAGGGTTGCCAAAACACTTTGGAGAATCTTGGAAAATGTATGGTCCTGATATTCTGGTAGTGCTTCTTCTTGATTCATCTATCTTGGTTATGGTTATCTATTATCCTCAGTTGTCTTTTTTTCCCTTTCTTTTCCAAACAGTATTTTATAATTAGGTGAAAAGGTTTAAGTGTTTTAAATTTATGTTATATAGAAAATTATAGCTCTTTCTTCTCCCTTTCATTAAATAGAGATCTTACTTCTTTCTTAGTGTATGGATTTCCAGTGAGTATGCATGTTTTGGGATCTTTTTTCCCCTAGTAAATTGAATTTCCAGTCTGCTTGTGAAATTTCTGTAATTCAATCTTTTTTTCCCCTCTTTTTTTATGTCATCTCTTAATTATCTGTTAGCTTTTACCTGTTTCTTAGAATGTCGATAAAGGCTTGTTTCCTATCTTTTCCAGCTTTGTGAAACATAAATACAGCTACCTCAGGCTTAAACTAATCTCAAACACAGTTAGACTTCATAATCATTATTTTTTCTTTGTTCAGCACCATAATTTTATCTTTAGTTATTTTGTGTCTACGTGTATAATCGTATTGCCCTTAATCCCTGTACAGACATAAATTATAGGGAAGGCAGACTGAAATGTCAGACTGTATTTAGGCTAATAAGGAATTCAAAGTTTTAAACATGTTTTGGATTATACACTGTTTCATCTGGGAGAAAAAGAACATCCATGCACAGCTACTATTATGGGTGTTGTTTATTTTAAGACCTCAGGAAGTGATTTATTTCAGTAAGTGCACAGACTGTGATGCCAGTCATCAGAGTTGATTATATTCTGGGCGTTACAACACACGTTTGCAATTGAATAAAACAACTGTAGATGGGTTTGAGAATTTTTATTGAGCCTTTTGTACATGGTCGTGGTTTAGACTCCACTAAACAACATGCAGACTTTTCGCTGACTGTGGTTCCAACACAAGAAATTCTGTTACTTATTGACAGTACTACTTTCTCTTGAGACTGTGTTCACATAACATACATGGCTTATATACATTTATATGTTAGGGATCATAAAATGGTCTGTGAAATAACGAAATGTTAGAACTGAGGCAAGATGATTTGCTGTCAGTTACCTATGCATAGTTCCTGCTGCCAACATAAAGCTAGAAAGATACACTGAAATTGTTGGTGCCTCCTTGTCCCAGAGTAGACTTACAGAGAATTAAGGTAAGAAGAGAGTTTGGCCCATGGGAAGAGAGAATAGGGAGAGGACGGATGGGAAGGTCGCGGTGAGGTCGACTCCCAGAGGAAGTGCCTCCTTAAGCCTGAGCCACACAGCCGGCTGTGGAGCTCCCCAGCAGGCAGCCGGAAGTGGGAGGCATGAGCGGTTGCCTCATTTGTACTAGTAAGGATTCACTGAGACCGTGTGTACACGCTACAGGGCAGTGAAAATTTGTCTCACGGTAGCTTAAGTAGATCCCACAGGGCAGTTTCTTGTAATAGCCTTCAATATAGGTCAGTGGTGTAAAACCAAAGCCCAATTGAGCAAATTCTATTCCTTGGGGATCTTAAACAATGCAGCCTAAAGACATAGCATCCTGACTCTTTGTTCCAATGCACAGATGTAAACAATATTGCCAATAGACTATTTTACAGGAATATACAGACGAGGTAATAGTCATAAAGTCTTTCATTTGTATTTTTAGTTGTCGTCTGTCACAGCATGAAGCACTTTTTATGTTTTAAAAATGGGGATATCTTAAATGACAGTGTTACTATTGATGCTTAAATGACAAATCAGTGAAAATCATACAGCCTTGTACTGTACACATGTATATATATATGAATTACTGTACTAAAAGGTAGTTCTTTCAGCTCTTATCTAAGGCTCCAGTTATGGGTCTGCACCATGTGTAATACTTGGTACTGCTGGCCAAGCTCAGAGCCGTGTGCAGTGGTAGTGAACTGAGTTAGTAGTGTGATCGATATCTTTTTTATGAGTTAAGAAATCTAAAAAAAACACGAGCCTCCAAAAAAAAAAAAAAATCCCAGCAAAGAGAGTGTCTGTGAGCAGGACCGAGCCTTTCATCAGAAAATAATTTTGGGTGCTGCATCCTGGAAACAGGCTGGTCAGGACTGTCCCCTTACTTTCAGGCTGAAGCCAGTGTCCACTAGCCTAGCCTGAAAATTTTACACTAAATATCCACATAGGAGACGCAGCCACATATTCTTCCCGGGTAGTATTCTGCCCCTCAGGGAACCCTGAATGGCAGAGAGCCAGCCGTGCAAGATCAGAAGAGACAGTTTTCCAGGCAGAGCGAACAGCTACTGTGCAGGCCACGTGGCATGAACTTGGCATGATTGTGGCGTAGGCAGGAGGCAGTGTGCGGGAGCTTGGTGTCTGCCAGCTGCATAGCGCAGAGCACGTGCAGGTGAACGCAGGCCTTGTGAGCGAGGGAGGGCGTTTGGATGGACCCTGTCTGCCGTGAGAAGTCTTTTGCAGGCCCGAACCTGGGAACGAGGCAGCTCACACTCTCCCTACAGCGTGTTGACTCAGCTGTAGCTTCTGCTTCATTTTAACTCCCCAGCTAATACCTTATTAGCTGTGTCTCTCTTGACACCAAGTGCTGCAGCTTTTCTGTTCCCTTAAATCTGTCAGCCCGGTGACCTTTCTTTCTTACCTACCTGCCTGCTCTGTGGGCCACCCTGTCTGGACAACATCCACAGTTTGCTTTTTCTCTCTGGAGATTCCATATTGATAGGCAAATCACCCCGCAGTGTCCTACCAGCTATGAAAACCTAGGTCATAGAAGGTGTACCGCGATGGCAGTAAGAAAGCTGTGTGGTTTAGTTCCCTCTAAACCGACTGATGATGGCTTCACCTCTGTTGCTGCTTCTTCCCATGTGCTGTCCAGGCTCTCTTAAGCTGTGGTCTCCCCTACAGTCGGACCGTGCTTAGAGGTCCATGCTAAGCCCCTGTGTAATCTAGGCTCCATTTTTTTTGTCTTTTCCTCCATTTCTTCTCTTGTCACGTGGCTGTCACTTAGGCAGTGACGTATCCAAAGCTTGTCCTTCTGTTTCTCCCCCTCTTTTCTTGCTCCCCGCACGTCATTTAGGTCTTTCACGCCGTGCCTATGCTGTCACTTGTACTTTTGACCATTCTACTTTTGTGCGTACTCGGGTATTCTTTGCCTTCTTTGCCCTTCCAGTGGCATCAATATCTTTGGAGAGAGAGTGACCTGGATTTTACTCCTGTCCTTCCTTAAATTGTCTTCAGCTTTAGTCTACTCTGTCTATTTTGCTTTCCCAACTGCTTAAAGAAAATGTCCACTTAGTCATTTGATTATTTTTTCAAACTTAATGCCTCTGTGTCTTTCAGACATACATGTATGTATAAGTACATATACTTATGTCTGACATGACACGCTATCCAGTAATGTCTTCTTATGCATGACCTTTGAAAGGCCGTTTTAATATTTCTACGTATTTCTGTATGCTCTCACAGATTGACCAAGTGGTTGGAACCAACTTTTTTCTATTACTATTTTTATATAATGCTTAATAGATCTTTTATGCTGAATATAATCATGTGGATTTTTTTCTTGGCCCAATTTATATTACATGAGGCATACTAATCAAGCACCGTGACTGTTGTCATCAAGGAATTGGTGGAAAATGTCATAGAATAAAAAGTAATCCCTGCCACAGTGATGCACATAATTATCTTGTTACAGAATGAGCTTTGCTATATAAAACAGGGCTGTGCAATAGAAATAAGTGAGCAATATATGTTATTTTAATTTTTCCAATAGTTATGTTAAATTTTTTTATTTGAAATTAATCCTAACAATACATATTTAATCCAGTATATCCAAAATGTTAATATGTCAGCTTGTAATCAATAAAGTTTTAAGCTATTCACAGTAATTTTTTTCCTGTTAAATCTTTGGAATTCAGAGTGTGTTTTATGTAAAGCACATGTCGGTTTGGACTCATCACATTTCCATCGCCCAGTTAGCTACATGTGACTGGTAGCTCCCAGGCAGGTTGATATTGTAGAGTAGCAAAGTCTAGAAGTTTCACAGGATGAACTGAGAATCTGATAGAATCCAGTATTTGCCACAGTTTCTGTATGTTCTGAGGGTAAGAAAAATCAAAGGTTAGTTTTTAAATGTACTTGAATGAGTTAAAGATGGCACTCTCTTTTAGTATTAAGAGAAATAATTTGCTCTGTTTTGTTGCCATTTCTATAAAAATGAATTAATACATGTAATTTCCTTTTTAAAAGTAGTGCTTTCTTTTAAATATCTTATAACTAACTGGATTATATAACAATTTCTTCTGAGCATACGGGGAAAGAAATAGTCAACAACCAAATGGGCATTTAGGTGTGGTCATGTTAGATAGTCAGGGTTTCTGTCTGAGCAAGAGCTTTAAAGGCCTCCTTGGAATGGGCTTGCAGCGCAGCAAGGGAGCACGGCCACAGGCAGAAGAGACGGGATGCAGACAGCCTCGCCCAGGTTGGGCAGTCTGCTGTGTTGTGTTCTGCACATGGCAGGCTGCTCGAGCTGACCAGGAAATGTGAGTGTTCTGAGATCTAGTTGGGAAAGGAGGTCAGGCACCCCATCCTTTCTTTTTGCCTCAAACTAGAAACTTTTGGCTTTTCTAAGGTTAGAAAGGAGGTACTGATGAAATTTTAATTTAGGCAGGGCAGGCAAACATTCCATTCAGCAGGTAACTGCAGTTATTGATAACAAGACAAGAGTGCGATGAACTGAGTTGTACAGATAGATGGAAGAAGGGTATATAAAAGTTGACTGAATAAGAACTGGTGTCCATTTGGGTATGTTGGGTCAGGGATGAGTTTAGGGTCAGTAGTGACACTAATGCTTCCTCACCCAGAAGGTCAAGAAAGAAGGGAGAGGTTTAGATAAAAGTAAGTTTTATGCTAGAGGTATAGAGATTGGGTGTTCTTAGAGCATGTGGCTATTGAAGTCCAGAAAGACTTGAAAATAACATTTAGATAGAAAGAAGTTTGTGGCTAGTGATAGAGTTCTGGGAATTACGGTGTGTTTATGGTGTAGAAGTTGATGTGATTACAAAGAAAAAAACTATGGGGGATTAGGAAAGGAGGAGGAGAATGGAATCCTGGGAACCTCCAGCATTTGGAGGCCTTGTGGAGCTACAGAAGGAGCACAGGGGTTGAGACAGAGGCGTGGGAAGCCTCAGGAGTTATCAGAAGAAAGCAGGATTTCAGGAAAAATGCCAGCTGTCAGTGCTGTGACATGGCAAGAAAGGTAAGGCCCGAGAAGTTGCAGGAGCTTCTGAGTGGCGGGTAAGCAGCCCCCAGACCCAGCTTACGTCTGGAGAGAGCCCAGGGTCTGTCTGTGCACTGCCTCCACACCACTGGCTTTGTTTTTTTATTTTTTAACCATTCTGAAAGGACTCTGTAAACAAGAGATCTGTATGCCAAAGACTTCTACAGCCCAGAAGACCAGCTGCCAGCTAACTCCGGGTATAAGGAAAAGGAATAGATCATTAACCATTCCTAGACTGGGGAAAGGAAGGCACGTAGGAAGGGCTTGAAGCCAGAGAGGACCGACCAGATCTTCAGAAAGCAAAAGAGGAAAAACCCTGCGTCCAGTTTAAAGCAGTGCTTGGACAGTCAGCTGATCGGACCGTTTAGTTGAGGGCATACCAGATGCAGTTACAGGCATACTCACATATATCACCAAGTTGGTATGATTTTAGAATACATTCTTTTCCTTATTATATTGTAATATGCATGAGTTTAACTTTGTGCTTGGCGAGGCAGTTTATTCTTTATTTTAGATGGTACAAGAAGGATTAAAAAGTACCATTCCGTTTAATCCACATTTAGTGATAGATGATGTTGATAATTATATAGATTTTTAATGTTTTGTTTTACAACTGGCAGTTAATATACATCAATATAGACTTAGTATATGAAGTATTGTATTTGTGTATGAATATGTAGCTTCTATGTTTAATGTTCTCCCTCATATGATATTTTCCAGTATTAAAAAACCCTTATTTGATTTGAATAAAAATTAGTCTGTTTATGCTTAAGAAGCATCTTAATCTAATTGATATTAGCATTTCTTAATTTTGTCTCTTATTTTGTTAATTTTAAAACCTTATTTATAAAATCCAGATAAAAATGTTTGTTTTTGCACTGCAACGCGTCTCTCAGTTGATACTTTCCTTTTTGGTTCTTTTCAGCAAGTATATATTGAACATTAACTAGGTGCCCAGGATTATCATTGGTATTAGGGATATAAAATAAAATAAGAACTGCATATGGTCTCAGGTAGATGTAGGCACAAATAACTGCGAAACTATATGATTAAATTTAATGTGACTAAAATTAGATTAAAGATAGTATGATGTTTTTATTGAGACCTTATTCTGATTGGATATCAGTTCAATGTGGATAATTTCAAGTGTCTGAAAGATTTACCATGAAAATTCCCATCGAGTGATTTTTTTAAACTGTAAAGTCAGAGAAATATTAAATTCTTATACAACAATTTCGTTGTTTTACTGTTAATTATAGCAAAGGAAGATGCAAACTGTGCAGTGTGCGACAGCCCGGGAGACCTCTTAGATCAGTTCTTTTGTACTACTTGTGGTCAGCACTATCATGGAATGTGCCTGGATATAGCGGTTACTCCATTAAAACGGGCAGGTTGGCAATGTCCTGAGTGCAAAGTGTGCCAGAACTGCAAGTAAGTTTTAATTTCAACTCAAAGGTGTGTATTGAGTTTGAGACAGACCCTATTATTAGGTCCTAAAGGTTTGTGTAAATATGGTAAAGGTTGTTCATGCTGCAGCTGTATTGGTTCACGCTGACTTCATCATGTCTTTAAAACTTGCTAGGTATTTATTAACTTTTATATTACTTTGAAACAAGTCTAAACAAAAAATAAATGAACAGTTTAAATTCCTGGTTACCTAAAAAGCCAATTTAAATTTGCCAACAATTTTAAATGAATGATTTTAACAATTAAAAGTAAACATTAGAAAATAAAGCAGCTTTTTTTTCCCCCCCTTCTTCCTGAGGGACACTGGGGGTGAAATTTAATAGGAAAATAAACCACTCACTATGGAAAATAGTTATTAGAATGAGCCAAAGAATCGGTGATAAGTTTCAGTTTCTATTCCCAGAGGAACAATTGATACTAAGTCTACTGTTTTAAAAGAAATCTCCATCTATCTGAAAGGCAGTTACCTTCACCGTACCCCTGAAACAAAATGTTGTATGGATGTAAATGTTTGCAATGGGGTTATCTTTTCTTGTTTGTTTTCTTCCATCCTTTGATCATTGCTCCAATCTTTTCTGTGATTTTTTTTTCTCATGCTACTAATTAATTAGCATGATAATTTGGGGATGTTACCTCCATCTACAGCAGTCTTCAAATTTAAACGTTTACAAGCTGAGAGCTTTTATAATAAGGAGAAATGATGCTCACCATTGCCATGTTCAGTCTATTTTATTTGTAATTTAACTTGACAACAATAAGCATCAATATCTTAGAATTATGTGGAATAAACAAGACCATGTGAAAATATCAGTAAACAGTTGATACCTTGTATCTGTGCTTAGCTTCTTGAGAAGGAATAAGAGAAGGTGAAGAAAAGACTGTTGTTCTTCTAGAATCTTTCCACATAGCTGAAGAGATACAATGTGCAATTTTACATGTAGAATTTGTTAAAGTAAATAAGAAATTACTGAAGGCCGACTAACCGATCTTCCTTTTTACTTCTGTTTATCCCCAGGTTTTATTCAGCGGTTCCTCTCTCAGCTCTTCTTGCATTCCCTAGTTTTTCTTTTCCCCTCCTCTTGAATTAAATTCTTAGTTTCTGATAGGGATGAACAGTCAAGAATCAAGGCAGAGACTATGGACAGGACAAGGGCCCAATCTTCGGGGTAAAAAAGTGTTCAGGGAAAGATTTTAGGTTTTTAATTATAATTCTTAATAATTATGACAAGACTATTATTCTTGTATCTGTTTATTTAGCATTTATTATTTAATGGATGTTCTTAGCTCTTCAGCCAGAATTACATTAATTCTCATGGTAATCTTTGATTTTCATTCACATTTTGTACTTGAAGCCAAGAGGACTCAAGTCTGAGTTATTCAGGAGTCTCACAGCTAGACAAATAAAAGTCTGAACGCAAATGTAGGTCGGATCCAAATTTGATCCTCTCTTTATTATATCACACTGTTCTTCCAGTTCACCGTGCCAGGATTTGTTCCTTTCCATGCAGCATCACCTATTGTTACAGCTCCTTGCCCAAAAGAGGATGGGTATGGGATGTTTAAAAAATAAAGATCAAAATCACTCATCTTGCCTTAACCCCTCCTTTTCTGCAGGAATCCTAAAATGACCAAAGCAGATTCACCATAGGTGAGCGTTCAGTAAGGATAATTCTTTAGAGACCTTTGCAAGACGTCTGTCTCATCCTCTGGAGGGTTTGCACTGTCATGATCTGGGCATAGGCAAAACTGACACTGAACTGGGCAGTTCCCAGGACAGATTCTTCTCATGATTACTTATGTCACGAACATAAGTTTAAAGATAAGGCATCATTAATGCTATCTTATTTTTTAGACAATCGGGAGAAGATAGCAAGATGCTAGTGTGTGATACGTGTGACAAAGGGTATCATACTTTTTGTCTTCAACCAGTTATGAAATCAGTACCAACCAATGGCTGGAAATGCAAAGTAAGTTGTTTATTTTTTTAAGAAAAATATCATCTGTATGTTTTTTTTTAATAGAGCAGACAAATCAGATACCTATTCAAATCTGTATATTACATTCAACTTACAAAATCTTTAATTGATGTACAGTTGATATACAGTAAATGGCAAACATATAAAGTCTGTAATTTAATTAGACACATGCACACTCCTGTATACATGTACATCATCATCTTCAAGAGAATGAATGAATTCACAACCCCTACAAGTTCCCAGGTGACCTCAGGAGTTCCTCTGTTCTCACTGTTCACTGCACTGCTCCCTATGATTTTCCAGGCAGTATGCTTTCTATCACCATAGATTAGTTTGCATTTTCTAGAATTTTATGTAAGTGATGTATAATATGCACCCTTTTCTTTTTTTGGGGCGGGGGGTGGGTGGGCATTTCTTAAAACCCGACATAATTATTTTGAAATTCACCCGTAATGTTGCACATACCAGTAGTGATTCCTTTTTATTGCTGAATAGTAGAAGTACCAGAATTTGTTCATTGAATCACCTCATGGCGAACATTTGGGTTCTTTACAGTTTTAGGCCGTTTTCAAAAGTGCTGCTATGAACGTATCATCTAACATATATCTATACGGTACTTCATGGCTAAGGAATTGTTTTCTGAATGATTCACCTTTAATCTTCGAAACTCTTTGAAGTAGGTAGTATCCCTGTATGCAGATACTAAAATTGGTATATTTAAAAAATCTATTAATTTAAAATTCAGAAATAAAGCAGAGTATATTTGATTAGATTGACTTTTAGATGATTTTACTGTGATTTTACATGTATACATATATTTGTGTGTATTTATGTATGAACTTGTATTAAATATTTGGAATCATTGTATATGTATATTGTTCATCCCTCATAGTAGTTTTAATAAGTGCTTATTCGTTTACATCTCTGTTGTTTTTAGATGTAAGGTTTCTTTTGGGTTTTGAGAGTTAGGATCTGCAGATATTTTCCCACTTCTTTTTCATTACTTATGATACCAGTCTTTCTGCTTGGTAGGATGCTTTTAATAAGGTGTATTTTCAGCTGTTTAAATATTTTTCTAGGTAGTCTTTCAGTCAGTGATTCTCCCCAGTTCCATCTCTTCTGTTGCCTTTGCATCTTTATGACCTTGAGATGTTGCATTCTGAGTTTCTCTAAGCTTCCTGAGGAACTTATGGAGGCTCTATTGTCTGAATCTCTAAATGCTATAGGCTAGCTGAGAGCTCTACCCACAAGGCAGTTAGTATAGTACTAGATAACAACAAATTGAGACTTATTTGTTCATGGAAGCCAAAATATTCACATTCTTAAAGTGAAAGTAGAAGATGAGAATAACTCAGGTTTACCTTTAATTCTCAACTAGCTGAATAAAACTGTATTTTCTGTTAGGAAGATATCTACAAGCATTATTTACTTTGACTTTTCTTTGAATGTTCTCTAGGATGAGTCAATCATAAAAATAGTTAATTTGCTTCCTTTGAAATCCATAGGGTAAACTGACAAATTTAGAACTGGCGAGGGACTAGCAATTAACTGAATTGCCTGAGTTACTAATTTGCAGAAGTAGAAAAGAGACTAAAATTCAGGTTTCTTGTATTACATTTTAATGCTTTATCCAGTATATTATGCTCCCTGTGCTATCATACTAACCAGAGCAACAGAGTAGTTCTTCTTTTCCCGGGGCAGGGAGGGCTGGGCTTGTGGGCTTGTGGGATCTTAGTTCCCCAGTCAGGAATTGAACCCATGCCACCTGCATTGGGAGCACAGAGTCTTAACCACTGGACCACCAGGGAAGTTCCAAGGAGTATTAATCTGATTTTCATCTATGTTAGGATTTGGATCCTAGAGAACTAAAGCCTCCAGATCCATTGGGCATCTCTACATACCCCCTCAGGCTGAATTGTTATTTTAATTATTATTGTAGTCTTAATTTCATAAAGTAGACATGAAGCAAGGCATAAAGTTCTTTGATCTATGGTGATTACACTGGCTTAACTTAGAAAATAAATAGGAATTTAATTTTGCTTTTTAAACTACATTGCCAAGATGGGGTTTAATAAAATGGCATTCTTTGCCTTTCATGTTCATACGAAGAATGCCTTTTGTATAGTAAGTATTTGTATAAAAGTAGTTTGATAAAGCCAGGACTGGGTTTACTGGTTCAGAGTAATTGGACCTCAAGAGTGCCAACCAGCAATTCCTTGCACGGCAGATACAACGAATAAAGTGATACTCAGAAACTTAAGACACCTTTTGGTTCACAAGTGCACTGTAATGGGACAGTTGAAATCTGTAATAAACGGGGGTATTAAATTATTTCTAAAACGCAGGCGTTTCTCTTTATAAATGACCGGTGTGCTGTTTGCAGTTCCTGTTGTCAGGTGACGTGTGTGAAGAATCCCCTGGCTCTGCGGGTGCTGCTCACTGCTTGCCGGAGCACTGTCCCTATGCGGTCCACAGTCTGATTCTTACTGTGCAAAATCGTGCATCTTTCACATGTCTTAGAGAGCGCTTGGGACTAACATAACAACAGATACAAATGCTAAATGCAGTTGAAAGTGCAAGTGTTAGTAGCTCGGTCGTGTCCGAGTCCGCCAAGCTCCTCTGTCCAAGGGGTTCCCCAGGCAAGAATACTGGAGTTGAGTAGCTTATTCCCTTCTCCAGGGGATCTTCCTGACCCAAGGATCGAACCCCGGTCTCTTGCATTGTAGGCGGATTCTTTACCGTCTGAGCCACCAGGGAAGCAGTTACATTTTATATTAGCCTTTTTAGAAAACTGATTTGATTGACTGATTGTTTTGCGGGACCCTCGTTCCCGACCAGGGATCGAACCCCAACCACTTGACGGCCAGGGAATTCCCTTAGCATTTACATGAAAAATGTCAGGTTCTCAGGAAACACGGAGACCGCAAAGAATACACCTGCGGTTTCCCTGCGTCCTCGCACTCTAGGCCCAGAGACACAGAAACGCGCTTCTGTACCTTCTGCCTTGATTTTGCGCTCGGGTTCCTGGTGGGGTTCGCTTCCTTCCGGCAGGAGGGGCGGGGCCTAGGGCGGGGCCTTCGGGGGCGTGATCTTTAGGGGCGGGGCGGGCGGGAGCGTGGCCCTTAGGGGCGGGGGCGGGCGGTCGTTGGAAACCGAGGCCGCGCAGGTTTCCGGGAGGAGGCGCCCCGCGCGGGGCTCGCAGAACCTTGAGGCGGCACCTGCCTGGGGCTGCTTCCCGAAGCTGCCTGCGGGGCGCGGCGCTGGCCGGTGGTGCGGCAGGTGTGGGCGGTCCCGCCTCGGAGAGTCCTGGAGAGGGCGGCGGCCCTGCCGGTAGGTTCCCGGGGGCGGAGGCGCCGCGGCCCGCGCCCCGCCGCCCCGGGCGCGCCGGCACCTGGACCGGCCGGCGCGCACCGGCCCTGGAGCGGGGCCGGGCCGCGGGCGACCGCGCTCGGGGGCGGGCGCCTGGGGCGACCCGGCTGAGGAGGCCCGGGCTCCTGCAGCGCCGGGGCAGTTGCTTCCTGGCTGCGGGACCGGGCGCTTCCGCGGTTTGTCCCGAGGTTTGGTTCGGTTCCGGGTTGAAGAAAGAAACCTGCGTCGGATGCGTTTGTATGTTTACCTTTAATCTCCGCCACCGCGCCTCTTTTTACTTTTCTGAAATAGGAAGTTGAATTCGTGATCGCTTCCTTCGCTTTGCTAAGGAAGAGAGATTTCAGACTATACATTTACCTTTGATTATAGCTTTGGCTGCACTCAAACTTTGTACTGGTGACTTTCGGCACATTTGTTTTTTTTACGTTGTACTTAAACATTAGATTCTCCTTTAATTGTGTTAAATCACACAATTTCGCTAGTGTAGCTTTATGACGTATATTTGGATGCCTTCCAATGGTGACGTTTTAAACTTGTAATTGTGTTTATTAATTAGATGAAGCTCTTTTTCCCTGCTTTTGGCTGTTGGATTCAACAGCATATTCAGATATAGTTAACAGTTGACCACTATCAATTTCTCCTTGCATTTTGCTCTTTTTTTTTTTTCCTTTCAAAAACTATTTTGTGCTGGTTATTAAGCACGTAGGTCAGGCTAATGATGATATGCTTTTTATCAGTGTAAAACTGTACTCTGTATTCTGTGTATGCCTCCTTTTGGGGAGGAGGGAACCAGATATTTTGCTTTGCCTGACAGTATGGCCTTGCGGGGTTTTAGTTTACAAGTTGAATGTGATCTTTCCACATTGTTATATTGGATCCTTCTATGTCATTTAACTGTACCTTTTGAAGGGTTTAATAGTCAAGCACTTAGATTAATGGGTGTAATTGAAATGCTTGGCAGTTTAAGACAAGTCTGTTCTTTTAGCTTCCTGTTTTTCAGTTCTTTTTATTCCATGCAATGATTGCAATTCAGAATCGTAATTTATGAATATTAAGTTATAAGTGAAACTATGAAATTTTCTGCACCCGTTTCTCATTCAAAATGAAGAAATCAGAAGTTTTCTCTCCGCCTTCTGTCTTAAGTTAACCCAGATTGTAGACCACATCAGTTTTTCTTTGGCGAGGGGAAAAAAATCTTCTCTGTAGTTTCCAATGTCATCTGACCACTAGTCTTTTGGAGACATGGTTATGCACCTCTATTTTTAAAAAATCTTCGATTTTCTGGACTCTTACAAACCTGAAAGAGACTATTGCTTTCCACCTATGACACAAACTTCGTCTGGCAGAGTTTTGCATTACAACTTTTTTCTTTTTACTCTGGAAACTTTTTCGTTTGGTGTTGACCATTGTTGTTCTCCTTTTAGGCCCGGTGGAAAGATCTAGAGAAGTGTTGATTAAATTCACCTTCTTTTCTTTTTTTAAAACATGTTTACCTTCTTTACATTCTCTTTAATAATCTTTAGTAGCACCAAGTAATTTTGTTTCCTAGTTTAAATCATTATCTTCTTTGTTGTGGTTTTCATTATCTTGGAAAATTTGTCCAGAATTCCGAGTTTATTTCTGGAGGTTGTTCTCTGGCTTCCTTTTGTGCTGCCCTCTTACTGATTTGTTTTATGTAATAATCTGCTGCTGTTTTTCACATGGCAGAATTGTTTATAATACTCCTAAGAATATGAGTAGGTAGTGCAGTGTGTTTTGTTCTGCTCTATAGAGGTATTATAAAGTGATTAAAAAGATTAAGGTGTGGAGTCAAATTTCAGCTTTTTCACTTAGTAAATACAAGATCTTTGGCAGTTTATTTGACTTTTGTAAGCCAAGTTTCATTCTGTGGCTAAAATACTTAACCTCACAGGGATGTTTGATTTAGTGAAATGATTGTAAAGTACCCAGCATATTGCCTGACATAAGTGCTCAATTATCCTTGAGTTTTTCGTAGGGATACTTATTCTCTCAGTAGTTTGAAGAGTGATACTCTCTCTCTGTTGTTGAATTCTTGCATATCTGTTGATAGTTTTGAGTCAAATTCAGACAGCGGTGGAGACTGGAGGTACAGGGGCAGCTAGGTGTGCCTTCCTGGGGTGTCAGTCTAGTGCAGCTGTTTGAACTGAGGTAAGGATGCTCCTTCCAGGATCTTGTGTACCAGTCATTGTCCCGCAGCTTTCTTCTCTCTGTTTCTGTCTTGAGAATGCCAGTGTTGTTGGTATATGATGCGTTTTGAAAGGCTTTATTTGAAAGTAATTTCAAACTTTAAAAGCAAGAAGAATAGAAATAATGTCCATATGCTATTTACCTGAGTTCTTTAGTTGTTGGGATTTCAGTAGGGTCATCCATGCTCTTTCTCCCTTTTACCTCCTCCCTGCCCAACCCGCCCTGTGTATTAATATTTTTTTTTTGCCTGAACCATTTGAAGGGTGAGTTATACACATCATGTTCCCTTTACCCTTGAGTACTTACATGTGTCTTTCCTAATAATGGGGATATTCTTACATAATCACTGCATTATCATCACTCTGCACATTTACATCAATCTAGTCTACCCTTCATGTTTCAACTTGTCACTTGATTTTATGTCCCATGCAGCGTTTCCCTCTACCCTGTAGGTTCCAGGATCTAGTTTAGAGTCAGGTGTTCCATTTAGTTGTCATGTTTCTTTAAACTCCTTAAATTTGGGAAATTTCTTAAACCCTCCTTTGTCTGTTTGATATTGACAGTGTTGAATAATAGAGTTTTTCCTCACATACGTGGATTATTTGTTTGTTTGTTTTAATCACAAATGGAACTTTGCTCTTTTTGTCTTTGTGTGACATATCCTCACAATTATATAGTTATTCATTCTTGGCCAGAAGATTGAGCAAGTCAGTGCTCTTGTCAGGCCCTCACCTGGACGCTCCTGGAGCTTCCCTCTCCCTCATGCTGCTGCTGCAAAGTTGCTTCAGTCCTGTCCGACTCTGTGCGACCCCGTAGATGGCAGCCCACCAGGCTCTGCCGTCCCTGGGATTCTCCAGGCAAGAACACTAGAGTGGGCTGCTATTGCCTTCTCCGCCTCTCCCTCATAGGCGATGTGAATTTTGAGTGTCTGCTCCGGCTGCTGTCAGGTTTCTCCACTGGTTTTTCTCTCTTGTATCTAAAAAATTGTTATGTGAGGAGACACTTGAAAACCTTGCAAATATCTTATTGTCTTCAAAATTTTCTCCAAGATGATAGGAACCAGTGCCTGATGCAGTGTTCTAACCTGTGTTTTTTGTAAAACATGGTTTTCTAAGTATACATTCACCTGTCGGTGTAGTGTACTTCTGCATTCTATTGTGTGTAATCTGGAATTTACGTTACAGAATGTGATGTATTGTAATCCAGAATCCACCCTTGTTTCACATGTTAAAATTATTTATATATTGTCAGTACTGACTCATGAATTCTTGTTATTAGCAATAATTTGTTATGGTACCTGATTTGTTTTGTGCTCAGATTGTCCCATTTTGCCTTTGGTGGTCTTTTCAAGCTGGCTCCTCTGTCTTTGTGAGATGTCCTCCCATTTATTTGAGCACTTCATTATATTTGGGCATAGCAAGATACTCCAAAATCATCTTATAGCTTCCCTGCCCTGGACTCTGTAGTCCTCCTTTCTGTGAGTAGGCCACATCCCTGCAGTGGAGGTGGGCTGCTGGGTGTGCTCACCACTCCGTGGGTGTTGGCTTCTTTGTCCTCTCAGCCGGTGAGGCAGGAGATACATGCATGTACACACTATACACATGTGCGTATGTACAAGTGCACACAAGTCTGTGTGCTCACACATGGACATCATTTATAGATGATGAGCTTACCCCAGTGCCCCATTCTGATCCTCCCGCCGAGTTCTTTGCCTTCCCTCATTCTTACATGTCCCTTCTTGTGTAGGGTATAGTAATAATCTTTTTGCTTTGCCTGTTATTCTTAAAGTGTTTTTAATTTCTCATTCTTGTCTTATTTAGTTTTTAAAAGTACATAGGCTATTAACACTGTTTCAGAAACTTTTGGTTTATCCTTCCTGTGTGTGTTTTTAATGATAAGCAAATATGTTTCTCTCTTCTGCAGTGAAGGTAGCATATTATTCTATGTGTTTTTTGACACGTCACTTTTTACTTATTATTTGGAATTCATTTCAGTTTATAGAAATCTTCCTCATTCCCCCCTTTTTTTCTCTGTATTTGAAACAGTTTTTCAGCTTGTGTTCTAGGCTTCAGTGTTTAGGTAGTTTCTAATATTTTACATTAGAATGATCTGTAGTCAGTAACTTTGTGCATATGGGTTTCTGAATTGTTGGGAGCAAATCTCTAGAATAAAGTCCTAGAAGTGGGTTTGCTGGCTGGGGTCGGAGGTAAACGCATATGTACTTTGGTTTGGTATTGTCAAATCCCCTTCACGGGCCGTGCGTCATTCCCTATTGCCACCACTCCTGTGTGAGAGAACTTCTCTACATTCTTGCCAATAGGGTGTCGTATTTGGCTTTTGATTTTTTACCTGTCTTATGAGTGAAAAATGTTACCTCAGTGTAGTTTAATTTTCTTTTTTCTCGAGTGAAGTTGGCCATGTTTTCTTATGGTTAAGGGTCATTTTCACCCCTTTTTATGAGTAGTCTTTTCTTGTGTTTTGCGTGTTTTCTTGAAGATTTTGACCCCCACCCCAATTAAGAGTTCCGTATATAGTCAGGATATAAGGCCTTTATCTGTGTTGTCTGATGCAAATATTTTCTTCCAGTTTCTTATTTGCCCTTTGACTTTGCCTGTGTGTGTGTGTTTTTGCCGTGTAAAAGTTTATTTTCATGTAGTCAGATTTATCAATCTTCTATTGCTTCTGGAGTTCTTAGTTAAAATTAGATACTGAGGTTATATGAGAGTTCATATTTTTTTCTAGTTTCTGCATTTTTTTTTTTTTTTTACGTACGACTCTCTAATCCAGTTTTAGTAGTGTCCCGCCAGGCTTCTCTATCCATGGGATTTTTCTGGGCAAGAATCCTGGAGTGGGTTGCCATTTCCTCCTCCGGAGGATCTTCCAGACCCAAGGATGGAACCCACGTCTCCTGCTCTGGCAGGTGGATTCTTTACCCCTGAGCCACTCGGGAAGCATATGAACTCTAGGCTCCATGAAAAATCTTACTGGAATTTTTTTCAGGGTTACTTTAAATGTAATGTTGATAGTGACATCTTGATGTTAGGACATCCTAAGAACACGGTATGTCTTTGCATTTGTTCAAGTCTGGTTTAAAGTCTTCTAGGAATGCTTTCTAATTTTCCTTGCATAGATTTTAGGCATTTCTTTGTTGTTGTTCAGTTGGTCAGTCGTGTCCTACTCTTTGCTACCCCATGGACTGCAGCACGCCAGGCTTCCCTGTCCTTCACCATCTCCTGGAACTTGCTCAAACTCATGTCCATAGAGTCAGTGATGCCATCCAACCATCTCATCCTCTGTCGTCCCCTTCTCCTCCCACCTTCAATCTTTCCCAGAATCAGGGTCTTTTCCAGTGAGTCGGCTCTTTGCATCAGGTAGCCAGAGTATTGGAGCTTCAGCATCAGTCCTTCAAGTGAATATTCAGAATTGATTTCCTTTAGGATTTAAGTCTAACTCTCACATCCATACATGACTGCTGGAAAAACCGTAGCTTTGACTAGACGGACCTTATGTAAAATAATGTTTTTGCTTTTTAATATGCTGTCTAGGTTAGTCATAACCTTCCTTCCAAGGATCCAAGCGTCTTTTAATTTCATGGCTGCAGTCACCATCTGCAGTGATCTTGGAGCCCCAAAACTAAAGTCTCACTGTTTCTGTTGTTTCCCCATCTATTTGCCATGAAGTGATGCAACTGGATGCCACGATCTTCCCTTTTGAATGTTGAGTTTTAAGCCAGCCACGATCTTCCCTTTTGAATGTTGAGTTTTAAGCCAGCCTTTTCACTCTCCTCTTTCTCCTTCATCAAGAGGCTCTTCAGTTTGTCTGCCGTAAGGGTGGTGTCATCTGCATATCTGAGGTTATTGATACTTCTCCCAGCAGTCTTGATTGCAGCTTGTGCTGCATCCAGGCTGATGTACTCTGCATGGAAGTTAAATAAGCAGGGTGACAGTATACATACTTGACATACTCCTTTCCCAGTTTGGAGCCAGTCCGTTGTTCCAGGACCGGTTCCAACTGTTGCTTCTTGACCCATGTGCAGGTTTCACAGGAAGCAGGTCAGGTGGTCGGGTATTCCCATCTCGAAAAATTTTCCACAGTTTGTTGTGATCCACACAGTCAAAGGCTTTAGCGTAGTCAATAAAGCGGATGTTTTTCTGGAATTCTCTAGCTTTTTCTGTGATCGAATGGATGTTGGCAATTTAATCTCTGCTTGCTCTGCCTTTTCTAAATCCAGCTTGAACCATCTGGGAGTTCTCTTAAGTTTCTTCTTAAACATTTTCTCTATTTTGTTGATGTTATAAATTGAGCTTTCTCATTCATTATGTCTTTTAACTCGTTATTGTTTGTGTGTGTGAATTCTATTGAATTTTCATTGCTAATTTTATATCCTGCTATTTTGTTTAATTCTTTCATTACATTTAAAATAGATTCTCTAGGATTTCCCAGGTATGCTGTCATCTATAAGTACTGTTAGTTCTTCTCTTCCTTTTCTTGCCTCTGTTTTCATTCGTTTCAGTGTTTACCTTGGTTCAGACCATGTTAAATAGTGGAGATAGTAGGCATCCTTGCTTCCGTTCTGACCTTAGTGGAAATGTCTCTGCAGTTCCCCAGTTAGAAACAAAATCCTGGCTTTTGAGTTGAAATTTGTTTGTCTCTCACATTAAGGAAATACCCACGCTTTTTAATTGTCTGCAAAGATTTTTTTTTTTCTAATTAGGAGCTGAGTTTAATTTTTTGCAAAGGCCTTTTCTGCATCTAGTAAAATAATATATCTTTTCAGACCTAATAATATGTTAAATTTTATTATCAGATTTTCTAATATTTAACCATCCTTGTATTTCTTTTAATAAACTCCACTTGGCATGGTTTTATTGTTTTCTTAATTGGCTATTGGAGTTTGTTTTCTAACATTTTAGGGTTTTGGCATCAATATGTATATGTATGAGCACATCCACTTTATCATCTGTAAATAGGCTTGAGCAGATCTGTGGCTCATGCTAGTTTCTCTTTTTTATTGGACATGTCTTTTATACCAAAAGATAATGGCAGCTCTAAAAGAAAGTTCCTTTTTATTGGTGATTTAGATGGCAAAGTTGGGGGTTGGGTAGTGAGTGCCCCACAGTTTATGAGCCTGTGCCCTGGATGCTCACCGGCCCGGAAGGAGGTGTCATAGGCCTGGCAGAGGTTTAAGTTGTAAAGAAGCTAGGTTAGATGTTAGCCATTAGTTAAAAGATCAGTAGTTCTTTACTAAGGATGGCGCCACTCTCTGTTCTGAAAATACAAGCAGCCATATTGGGGTTTGGGTGTTGAGTGATTATTTTCATAATTTCAGATACCTAATCTGGAGTGGATCATCATTGTTTCTTAGCACGAATTCTTCTTTTTAGTTTCTGAGCTACACATAAACAAATGGAATTCCCTAGCAGGGCCATTTTGCTTTCACAGTAGGAAGTTGAGCAGAACTTACTCAACACAAGCTGCTTCTTGATTCTAGATTGTGTTTCTTTTTTTGAAGTTTGGATTGCCATGTTTTTGGTTTCCTTCCTCCCTCGTTTATGTTTTCTTGGATGTCTCTACCTCCTATTACACTTTCCAGGAAGTTTTAGTGTAAATTAAATGATATCAGATATTCAAAACAAACAGCTTTTTCAAAAGCATACACCCTAAATTTAGTGTCATAAAAATTAAAGTTTAATGTATGATCTACAAATGTTTCATTGACTTTTTAACAAGATGTACACCAGAACCGCAGCACACGTGCAGGACAAACGGGTTCTGTTTTCATTTTCCCGGTGTTTAGAACTGCAGGATCTGTGTAGAGTGTGGCACACGCTCTAGTCCTCAGTGGCACCACAATTGCCTGGTGTGTGACAGCTGTTACCAACAGCAGGAGAACGTGTGTCCTTTCTGTGGGAAGTGCTGCCATCCAGAATTGCAGAAAGACATGCTTCATTGTAGCATGTGCAAAAGGTAAGATGCAGCCATTCTCCTGAAGAGTTTGTGTGTTCTTCTATTCATGTAGTCATCTGCTCTGCTGTATCTTTTGAAATCCAAGCTTTTGTTATTCCAGTAATTCTTTTAGTACTGATTGCTGTTATAGATGAAATTAAATATGTTTTAAAGTCAACATCTTTGGTGACATCCAAAAATGACAGCTCCTCTTCTAGAATTTTTGATTGCTAATTCCTCTAACCTCTCTTCTGTCACCTTAGCCCTTTCATATCCAGTTTTTCAATCATTATCTCTTTTCGTTAGATATTAATTAAACTTTAAATTAGAGCATTTTATTTAAAAGTATTTATCATCACAGATGGGTTCACTTAGAATGTGACAAGCCAGCAGATCATGAACTGGACCCTCAGCTCCGAGAGGAGTACATCTGTATTTACTGCAAACACTTGGTGGCTGAGATGGACCCCTTGCAGCCAGGTGGAGAGGTGGAGATGGCTGAGCTTCCTGCAGGTACCTGAGAGACATTGTGTTTTTTCTGGTGATGTGCCAGGCAGCCACCAGTGTTATCACTTCAGTAACAGTGAGGGACTCCAGTTTCTGTACAAATGTTCTCGGTCATCTCTGAATCTCATGGCTAACACCTAATCTAGCTTCTTGACAACTATTCACCTTATATTTTAATTCCAAGACTAGAGTACTCTCCTGTTTTTTGGGCCAGTAAGTGGAAGTTCCTTATTGTTTGGTTACATAGACCTAATTGGCACTTCATTAGTTTTATTTTACTCCAAACAAATTTCATGTCATTTTATTAGTATACCATTGATTATAAATGTGATAACAAGATTCTTAGATTGTAAAGGGAACAGACCTACTAATAAGATCGGTTTTCATTTTCATCATCATGCGTGGCAGCATCTATAAAAGTGCTAATTCATCATCTACAGGGGGTTTAGGTAGACATATCTTGGTTACTAACATTTTCTTTCTAGTATTCCATCAGTATACAGTTGTGTGATGTCCTTTTAAAATAGTAAAATGTGAGTTACCTTTTTAATTTGTTTTGTTTTCCATATTTGAAGAGATAAGATTATGTATTTGGTTCAAAGTAGAAAATCTGAAGAATTCACGGCATTTTTAGTGATGATTTACCCCCATTAGAGCAAGGTAATGGTTGTTGACTTAGCAGAGACAGAAAAGCTCATTCTAAGGTAAAGGATGAATAATTTTTTGTTAAGATTATAACAATGAAATGGAAGTTGAAGGCCCTGAAGACCACATGGTATTTCTGGAGCAAGCAGTTAATAAAGATGTTGCTGGTCAGGAGCCTGCACCTGGAATTGTTCCAGATGGTAAGGATGTTTCTGGTGATGGATATAGTTTGTTCTCTGAAGAAAGTGTGTGTATAGAGTGAATATGTGAACATATACTGAAACTTTAATACCCTAAATAAAATTTTGCCAAGACATCCTCATGTAGGAAATTAGAGAGGAGCCTTTTTAAGTGAAGTAAACTTTATTAAATGTTTATAATTTATTACAGTTAATCAGGGAAAGGGCATAATATATATGATAGTTAGCTGTAATCTAGACTTTAATATATGCTTTGTTTAGGGATCAAGTGATTCTCATTAAGAAGCAGTTTCTTCAGTTATATGATTACTAACTCGAGCTGTTGCTGATTGTGAGATGTTCCATGCTGAGATAATGAAAGGTTCATTGTTTTCAATTGTCTAAGCCCTCCTCTTGAGGATTATTTCTGAAATATTATAATTTCAAGGATATAATATTATTTTAAGAGTATTTCAGTTATGCTTTTTACAGTATTGGTAATACCTATTATTGTACCTGAGGATCTGAATTAATGAGAGATCAGGTTGGGGAAAAACCACTTACTAAATTTCATCTTGGTCTCCCCTCAAAGTCTGTGGGGTTGTATGTGATACTGTATGTTATATAGGTTGAGTTTATACATAAAAAGTCCTTGAGATTTTTTGAGGTTAAATTTATATTTAACAGTTCTCATGGAAAATTATACTTCATAAAGATGGAAAGTGAAGAAAAATTAAGAAAAAACTCTAATAGTCTTTATCATAAGACACAACAAGATTCCTTGTTTCATCTTCATATCCTACTTCAAATGAATAGTAGTGACAAGATGTTTTATGCTTATATTTGAAATTGGTATTTGGCAGTAGGATAAATATCTTACTGAAAATATTGTTGAGAAAGCAGCGTTAGAGAAATGCAGAAATTGTGACTCCTTTCTGGAGATCCCACAGATGTGTTCTTCACAGCAGCCCACGTCCGTCCTGGAGAGCGGCAGAGGAGTGACCCACCGGGGGGGTGTGACGTGCGAGGACCTGGCATTCCTGGTAAGCGGCGCAGTCACGTCCGATCTGATTGACTGCTGTCTTACTCCTTTATGGTCTCTGGTCAGGTTTAAGTCATTGTCTTCTCAGTTCATTTTTTTAAAATTAGAGAATTGTCGAGTACCAGAGAATCAATTACTATTGCAGCATTCACATTATGGTAGTTAAATCTGTGGCTCAGTGATCCTTTTCTTGCAAACAGTTGGTAGTGGATTTCTAAAGCAGAAATAGCGCATGTTTGTGCTCTTAATCCTTCCTGCCTAGCTCAAAAGAGAAAGAACATACTCATGTTGCCTGTGTGTCTCTTTACTTGTGAGACTTGAGGTATTTGGTCTCCTGGTAGCACGTAATTTAGGCATTCCAGATAGCACTCAGATCAGTTTGTTTTACTGGAGTCATTCATATAGTGGAACTTTTGGTTTTAAACCTATAAATGTTTACTTCATTTATGTATATTTTCTGTTTTAAAATTTTTATCACTTTTTAAAATATTTTTGAAGTACTTTTGTGTTTAAAAATTTTAGTATGATCAGATCTGTTGTTTGCTGTTTTCTTTTCAGCTGTAGTCTTAATAAAGCAGGAATGAGAAGTGAGGTTTCATTTTGATATCAGAACATAAAAAAATTTCAATCACCATGGTAAATAGTAAATAAGGAAATTAGTATCCTTATTAATGTGCCTTAGAAATTAACCCTGATGGCTTTTGAAAGAAGTGCTGTTTATCGTCAGTGGTCTTACTTAATAGAGCCACTTAGGGCTCATGTCAGTTGAACCTCTGACCTTACTCTTAAGTATATTGGGTTAAAGTGTTAACACACTAGTACTCGGATTTAAAATTCACTGGTCAGTGACTTTAGGTACTTCTCATGTCTAATTTTGTCTATTGATTTGTTAAGATAAGTCTCTTTGGTTAGATAGATGATGAGGAAGAAGAATTGTATCCCCCCCCACCAAAAATAATGTTGATTGTGTTAGCAAGTATAGCTAAGCAAAATAAGTCTTTTCTGTCTAGGTCATTACTCATTTCAGTCTACAGAAGCTTTGTTAGATCTTGTTTCTGCTTATTGCAAAATCCTATTTTAGACTAATCTTTGCTCTTCAAGCTTGGACATACTGTGTAATATCACTGAGTATAACTTCACCTACAAAATTTTAAATCCTTTTGTAAGTGCTCAAACTATAAAACATTACATATGTATAATGGTTATATTAGAAATTAATTCTATTTTAATATTCCTACCAGAAATTACCTTAAACTCTGGGGATCCTATTTGTAGGTTTTCTGGTCTGATCTGTGACTTATCCATAAACCCTGGTGTGTATTGACACTTATTAAACTTAATAATTGCCTTTCTTGATGAATACCTTCTGATTTAAGGTGTGATTTTAGCCAAAAGTAATATTTTGGAAGCCGTCCCTCCCGCATCTTTTTTTCCATCCTAGCCTATTACTTTTAAATCATAGAGCTACAGACATTTAAGGCATTGATGTTTTATATCTACTCATAGTTAAGAATTTTAAAATTCATACGTACATTAACATAATAGATATTCCAAATTTTATAGAATCATCCCAAGATAAAATGAATCCTGAGTTGGAAAATCAGATTTCTCGTGAAGTTGATGGTGAAGCAATGGAGATGTGTCCGAAAGTGACGCATACTTGTGAAGGTCCAAGTGAGAATAGCATGGAAGTTACGGAGAGCGGTGAGGCCCTTCCTCCCCAGCTGGTTGCGCTGCAGGAGGAAGTGCAGTCGCTGGAGGAGCCGAACGCGGTGCTGTCTCCCGAAGAGTCTCGGCCTCCCGAAGTCACCATTGAGTCTGTCATTCTCCCATTGGAAACCTTAGTGTCCCCAGATGGGGAAAGCACTTCTTTATGTTCTTCAGAACACTTGGTTGTAGAAAGGGAACAGAGAGAAAACCTTGAGCCTTCCGCGTTTATGGACTTGGAAGCGGCTCCTGCAGTTGAGATTCATGTGAAAGATGGCTTATGCCCAGAGGGAAGATCTGTAAAGCTACCGTCTGAGACCGAGTCATCGTCTTCCTCAGCAGCGGACACGAGCAAGGCTCCGGTGTCTTCCTCTCCAGCACTTTCTTCCGACTTGCCTTCCCATGACATGCTGCACAGTTACCCTTCCACTCCCAGCGCCTCTGTTGGAAACATCCTTCCAACCACGTACATCTCAGTCACCCCCAAAATTGGCATGGGCAAACCAGCTATTACCAAAAGGAAGTTTTCTCCTGGTAGACCTCGGTCCAGACAGGTATGGTGATTTTAATGATTCTGACAGAAAAGATGCTGGAGCAATTCTATAAAGTAAAATGGTGTATGTGTAGCTTTGGGTTCGAGGGCAATTTTTTTCTGTCTCTAGGTGGATCTCAGACGTAATGTTGATGTGTGTGCTTTGGCCACTTAAAAAGAAAATACTATTAATGAAGACTAATTTATTGAGCTTGAAGTGATCTTATCGGAATTTAAATGCAGCCTTTTAGAAACCACTAAAATGTTTCTTAGTTCTATATTGTAGAAACAATAGAGCTTTAAAAAAGTAAAGTTTTGGATATAGTGTAACTAACATTTATTTTTCCCCTCAAATGTATTTATTTATTGGTACTATTCATTATACATATTTTAACTGCTTAAACATCAAAATTTACTAAGGGAATTTTTCATGCAGGAGGATTTCTCAGTTTGGTTTTCCTATTGTTGGCTTTTTGTGGAAAATTTCAATGGTTTCATACACAAAAAGTTTAGGATTATACTGTTGATCTTCAGAAAGTGAAGAGAGTACCATGATTACTCTGTAAAGTTTTGTGGGCTCTGTCCTTTATGGGTGCATCCCAGACTTTTTCAGCAGGATTTGAGTCAAACTGCAAGGCAAAGTGAAGATGCTGTAGCTAAGAATTATGTGTTCTACAAAATTCCTACTTTGTGAAGTATTTTTAGAAAATAGCAAGATACTAAACAGTGCAGAGTGTTTAGTCACAGTAGTAGTCTGGAGTTTTGAGTCTCATGATTTAGATTGCTTTTAGTGATTTAAAGTTTAACTTTTTATAGAAATAACAATATATGGTCATCTCATTTTGTAGTGCTAAAGGAAAGTAGAAAGGTTAAATCAAATTTTACTTTAATGTGAAAATTAGTCTCTTGTATTTAAAATCCATAGATGTTTTATTTTCTAAAGGCAGAAGTTTATACCAGAGGCAAAGGAGTTGCCACATGTAATTTACGTATTTCTCTGTGGCAGAGACACACACAGTAAATGCAAACACTCTATACACATGCCTTTCTTTAAGTATTTGATTTGATACTTATTTTCTCTTCTACCAAGAGAGATTTTTCTTTTCAAACTAGTTCTCTTCCTCTTAGTTTTTTATTTTATTTTCCTTTCCTTTTTTGAATAGCATGTACTAATTGTGTAGTTTTGGCTCTGAAAAGACTTTTGCAATGGAAATTGGAATCTCTAATTTTGGTTCAGAAATTTACATCCTTTAAGGATTTTACATCATAAATATTCCTATTAAATTTTACTGATAACTCTCCTTAGCGTCTTCTGCTCTAACTGAGAAAACATTATGATTATTTTTCTGTTGACTTATGTTCCAAAACAGTATGGGTATGTGTGTGAGAGAGCAAGGGTGTGTGTTTTTTTTCTTCCTGGTTCATCCCAATTTATACGAACCATGTCTTCATATTTGTTACTGCTTCTGCTGTGTTCTGTTGCAGTTCTGGTCGGATTCTCCTCTCTAGTTAGCTGCCACTGTTTCATCACCACCTCACAAGCTGCTGCTGATCTCAAGCAGCTTGTCGGCCATGTTTTAGTTGTATAAGAAATGGCCTTCATTTGGTTTTTGGTTGTATAGGAAACTGCCTTCACTTGATGATTCAAAGCCTGTTGATACACTGATGTTTTGATGTGGAACAAGATCCTCTCTTTGTATTACTTTATGAGAAAATATTTAATGAAAACACATGACTGTGATCTACTTCAGGTACTCAATGTACTAATTGCTTTCATGGTGATACGGGAAGTCTCTATTAAATCTTCTGTGAAATATGTTTTTAGACACATTTGATTGAAGTATTAAATGTTTAAAGAAAACATAAGTACTTTTGAATGTATTTTGATAACTTTATAAGAATTTTTTCTTCATTTTATCTTTCCACCATTTTTTTGTTGCTGACATAAGTGGAGGCTTAGGGGTTTACACAGGTTCTAAGACTGATGTTTGCTGAGTCTCATAGAGAAGGTGAAGTTTCTTCAGCAGGGAGGTTTTCAAAAATAGTACTTCATTAGATCATAACCACTTGGCCATTACATTGTGAACTGAATTTCTTATTTTCATCAATTTAAGTAGTTTATTAAGGACCTTAGAATTTTATAATATACTGGTGTATTGCAATAGCATTTTAAATGAAGTGTTTCAAATTAACATGTCAGTTTCGTAATGTTTTCCTATGAGAGCAAACCAGGCCTCCAGTGGTGAGCTGTAGAGGGCTTCGGTTTTGTTGACAGTTAATTACAAGTAAGCGATCCCTCTGCTCTCTCTTCTTTCTCCTCCCCTCCCTCCTTCCCTCTCCTTTCCTCTCTTTCATACATTTCTGGTTTCTACATGTAAACCTTTTAGTGAGAAGCACTGTTGGCATTTGAGGGGGTGGGGGTTTTGCTATTAAAAGATCAGTAAATCATATCATCCAAATAAAGATTCAATTCTTGATAAATTATTTCATATCCAACTTTTAACTAAAATTTAAAATACCACTGATAAATAATGATATACATTAAAAGAAATTACTCTAGTAGTTATAAATGTCTGTTCTTGATTACTTATGAGTTAGACCTTCATGCTGGTACTTTGTCTTAGAACCTATTAAAAAAGTTTCATTAGTAAGTAGATAAATATTTTTTATTCTTCATGAGGAATAAAATTCGTAGAGTGGATGCCAACAGTGATTTTTTTCACATATCTTCTAAGTACTACACTACATTTTATAAAAATGACTTTTAAGAACCCTATTTAGTATCATTTATATATATTTGCAGTATAATTAATTGATACTAGGAAAGATTGATTACTATAAATTCACGTGAACACTTCCCTAGTGCAGTTGTTTGGCTTCAAAGCCGCCTTCTTTGATTGCTGCATGTGGGACACCAAGCAAGTCAGGTTGTGAGCTCTCTTGTTCCTTCATCCATAAAGCTACATCAGTTGGTTATTAGAATTTAAGTGATAATATATATAAAGCACCTGACACATAGCAAACCGTGTCTGCCCTGCTTTCTTGATATGCAGAATAATGCAGGTATCATGTGAAAATGGAGACTTGAGAATGATGTGATATTTATGTGTTAAAGGTAGTTCTGGAGAGGTGGTCCTGAAACCCAACACACTGACTCATAACTATTTCTAAAGAAATGTGCCAGTGAAAATAACTGCAAGCCTGACCAAGTCAAACACTGGCCACAGGAAATGGAAGAGGGTAGTAGGTTTTCAAGTTCAGAGCTGCATAATGGCTGCACACATTTTAGAACTAAACTGCTATCTAATTATTCTGTGTGTGTGTGTGTGATACACAGGAGTAGAGGAGACCATCAGGGGGTGTGGGAAAGCAGACAGCAGGAGGAAGAACTCTATTCAGGCTTAGGCGTGTTTCCAGAAGAAATGACCTAACCCCTGCTACTCAAAGTGTGACCTGCAGACCAGCAATATCAATATCACCTGGGAGTTTGTTACCCTGAATTTCAGGCCTCACCTTTGCTTGAGTGGAAATGTTTCTTTAAGAAGAACCCCATGCAGCCTTAAATCCAAGAAGCATTGCGCTGAACCACTGAGAGACTAGTTTTTGTCCCCAAAAGTGTCTTGCCCTTTGGGGTGTCAAGCTACAGCACGTACAGATTAGAAGTACACATCTCAGTCCGTTTCCTTGTGCCTGTTACATTTTTTAAGCCATTACCAAAATGACAGCAAGCACCAGCCAAGTTCGCTTTCTTAAATTACTGAAGGTTGAAGCTGGCAGCAGCTATTTCTCTACATTATATAGCAGATATCTTAACAGATCACTCTCAGGACTAAGCTTTTTCTACTTGATGTTGAACTCTGTTTTGTATATGACTTATGTTAAAAGAATTCTATAAGTCATAAAAATGAATTGTTTCTGTAATGGCTGTACTGTACATGAGTGAATGTGTGTACCAAAAAGACAAATTATAAGCACTTATGTCTTCAGTTTCCCTTAGTGGTTGCCCTCCTTTCTCCTCTCTTCACCGTTCTCACTTTCTCTAAATCAAACTCACCTGTTAATAACAATCTTGGTTTGCATAGTATGTTGGGAGAGGGTGAACACGAGATTGACTCAGGTGTGAGTCTCCCCAGAAGACGCGCACATTCTCTGACTGCTGAGTACACGAGGGTCCTCGTGGGCTCTAACCGTGAGGTGGGTCATACTCCCTAGCCAGCAGCAGAGTCTGATTTCTAATAGAAAGTTGCCCACAATAGCCTGCCTTCCACCAGCCCTTACTGTTGCCTCGTCCTTGAAACAGGAGCAGCTGTGTAGTTTACTAAGATGAGAAATTTACCTGAGAGATGGGCCTCAAAGCGGAAGGGTGAATACCAATATCAAACAGTAATAATTATTGTTGGAACCTAATTCAGTCGTGCAAAGTAGTATTTTTAAAGTTTCTGTGGCATTTGAGAGCAAGTTCTTTCCATTAATACTTGGCTCTCTTTGTAACTTGAATTCTCCTGACAGTTACATTTTTTTTAACCCTCTTGTTTCTAGTTAAGTTTGTAGATAGGTTAAGAGTCACAGTGCATGGGATAAGTTGGAAAGGTTTTAATAGGTGAAAAAAGTAAGATTCTGGGCTACCACCGATGGAGTTAGTGTTTCATACTGCAGTACAGTGGTTATTGATGTGTTTTGAATATATGCGTGCAAAAAGCCTCCATCGAAGGTAGATAGGTGTTCAATAGGTGCTCAACAGAGTGCCTACTCAGCAGTGAGTGAAAATAGCAGTCTGCCATCGAGCCTATGGCTATAGGTAAATATAGGTGCAGTGAAGGTAAAATCGGGTGTAAAAATGGGATCAACCGCAATGCAGTAGAGGGGGAAGCCGACCTCTTCTAGAGGAGTCTGTGTAAATGGTTTTTGAGCAGAACTGATAGCTGAAGGATAATTTATAACTGAAGTTGATAATTAAGGCAGTTTTCTAGTTTTAAGGTCTCAAGTATATACTAGGTAGTTTCTTCTTTGTCAGAATACCTAAGAGTAATCATAATTTTTCTTCATCTTCTATGAAATTTCATGGGTTCTACTTTCCATTGCTTTTTGATAACATCCTTGTTAAAGTTTGGAATGTAATTACCCACCCTTTTTTGTATAAGTTTTTCCTGGCAGTTGAAAACAGCGTCTAAGCAGTCCTCATCTGTAGAGCCCTTCATTTCCTTCATCCTTATGTGGTGTGAGTGCTGTTTGAAAAGAGATACAGCTAATAGCATCAAACTAACTTTTAAATTATGATGAATAAATATAATTTTAGAATATAACCTTTTATGGTATATTTTAAGAACTGTCTACTGATATAACATTCAATGATCTACCAAAAGGAATTTAAAATGTGCACCAGTAGCCAGATCTCCTCAGAGAGAAATACTGAGTGGTGCATTGAGAGAACTAACTCTAGGCGTCTCTCGCCCCGACTCTGCCCCTGGGTAATTCAAGACCCCGTGTCGTGCTGATACGAAGATGCTCAGGTGTGCTGAGGGAGACCGCGGTCCACGCGGAGTGCTGGGGCGAGGCCCCCCGAGGGGGAGCTGGGGAGGCCGGTCCGGAGGGCCGGAGCGCCGGCCGTCGGGGTCGCCGGAGGCAGGGCTCCCGCTGGCGAGGGGCCAGGCGCGCGGCGAGCCGGCCGCCGCGGGGGAGACTGGAGAGAGGCCGGGGGAGGTCGGCTCGAGTGTGCTGGGGGCTGTCAGGCGGCTTAGGAGAGGGTTGGCGGGTTGCTTGGCCGGGCTTGCAGCCTTCGGAGCCCGCCTGCCGGCTGTGTCGAGAACGGCGTGAGGAGGGAGCGGGCGCAGGCGGGCAGGCGCGCGGTGCCGGCGGCGGGGCTGCGGCGGGCCGGGCGGCCGGGAGGCCGGCGAGGCGGCGGCGCGGGCCGTGCTTTGGCTCGGGGGCGGAGATTCGTGGCGACCAGGCGCTGCGGGAGCACGGCTCCCCTGGGCGCGTGTGGTGAAGAGGCAGCCTGCGCCGCCGGCGGTCCGGGCTCCCTCCCGGGGAGGGACGCAGCAGGAAGGAGGCCAGGTGTGGCCTGAGATGCAGGATGCTCCCTTAGTGGGATAAGCGACTTGTCAGCGAAGTCAGTGTAGCTGTTAGCTGAGCCGAGGTGGAGGTTAGTTAAAGCGAAGTCAGTCTCCCTTGGGTGGTCCTTCTCAAAATACTGTTATTTCATTAAGAATCTCCTTCCCAAATCAACTTCTTACTTCTAGTTGATTATTTAAATTCTCTGGTGGTATTTTAATATGATTAATAGGCAACTCCTTGTTTGTTAGTATTCTAGACACCTGGTAAGTACCATGTTTTCTGTCTTTAGTTTTAATCCTTTAATTTGGTAAAACCGTAGCATGCCTTGTTGAATTACCTAATTCAAAATAGATTCTTTATTTGACATGTGTTTTGTGCTTTTCTTTTAAAATGTTAACCTTTGTGGAGTAAACGTTTTTGTTTATGCTGTTTCCTCATCAGGTTAGTTCAGGTTATTTCTGAATGTGATTATTTGGAAGCAAAATGTGTTAGTTTTATTTTAACTATTTTGATAAGTACTATTTCTCATGTAAATAATCAGATACTTCAGGCATTTTAATTTGCAAATTTAGGACAATTTGCTTTAACAATTTTCTGCTTTTCAAATTAGTTCCTTGGATGCAATATAAGTGTAGCAATCCCCTAAATAAAAATAAAAACCGAAGTCCACAACTAGTGGTCACTAAAGGAACAGTAATTAAATGGTAGGTTTATAATGGTGTTTACATCTTATGGTTACAAACTGACTTTCCAGATCTTACAGTGAATGTGTCTGTCGGTGGCTCATGCTTCTGATTGCATTTTTTGGCCTACTGTTTTGGTGGTTTATAGCAAGAAGTATACTTAACATTCTTTTAAGTTTACTCATTCTTCTTTCTGGTAGAGTGATAGTCATTAGAAGAGAGTAATGCCCAAGGTTTCTTATAGTTTTAGTATTTAAAGTTTGACATTTATTTATATCTTTATGCTATAATTGCAGTTCATATAAGTCAGTGTTGATGTTGCATAAATCTTAAATTAATATGCTTTATTGTACTGATGTTTCTACCAGAATATAACATTTAATGTACATTGTAGCTGCAAACATTTAAACAATAAGTCACTGTTAAGTGATAAGTTTACTTTCCTTACTTCCTTGAAGCAATTTGTCCTAAGTTTCCATACGTCTGCATTTGTTTTTGCTGTTCGAAAATTCCTTAGTTGCTGGCTTTGACCTTTTACGTTGCGGAGTTTTATACATCTATTTTCTCACCTGCCATATCCTAGGGGGCTTGGAGTACCCATAATACAGTGAGCCCACCTTCCTGGTCCCCAGACATTTCAGAAGGTCGGGAAATTTTTAAACCCAGGCAACTTCCTGGCAGTGCCATTTGGAGCATCAAAGTGGTAAATAAAACTGCATTTACATTCATATGTCATTTCTTTCTGGTTGGTTTTGTCCGAATAGAAGTTAAGAGTTAAACCTTTCTTTTCTAGTTTCCAGAGCCACTTTTTACATCTAAAAATTTTAATATGAAGAAACCACATGCTTGCCTTTAAAAACCTGGACTAGGAGGAAATTAAGTTGCCATTTTACTTGACTGATCTTAAGTGTAAATTTTTAATACCTTTTTAATGCTTCCTTTTATATTGTAATTACCAGTATTTTTTCTGTTGGGGAAAATCCTTGTCACATAGGCTAAAAGTAATAAGGATTCATTCATGATATAAAATTTTGTTGCTCAGAAAAGAGCAAAAGAAAAACTACATTAATGTTTTATATATGATTGGAGAAGAAATAGCAGAATTACAGCAGATTTCATTGTCTGTTAATAAAAATTACAGGAACTTATTCATATCTTTGGTGAATAATTCTGCTAGTCCTTGAAGTGAGTTAAGCAATCTGATGCATTTTGAAGGATGAAAAGTTAATTTGAAAAAGTGTTAATCCTTTGAAAAGTTAAAACATTACTGACTAGAGAAGACAGTATTTCTTCATCATCTGTATTTAATATAATTCTGGAATACTGATTTTTAATTTAGGATAAGGATTTCAAAGGAGGTCTAGATTCTGCTTTCTTATTTTCTGTCACCATTGGAAGAACTAGTTTTCAACTCACTCAGATACCAATGCAAGTATTAAAAATGTAAATATCGTTCTAAGAGCTTAGAAGTCTTCCTTGACCATTTTGAAACATATGCCACTCTGTTTTTACTTTTTCTTACCTGTATCATTGGATGCTGAGGATAAATGAGTTGAGGGATTACTATAGTCTTGATTCAATCACTTACTTGTGAGAAGTCTTTTATACCTATTAAAAAACAAAAACTCTCCAGTTCAACTCTGTCCCTTGTTCCGAGAAGCTTGATATTTGAAGGAGAGGAGCTTAAGGGGATAAAGAGACAGATGGAAAACTGGAGCTGGCTGTATTTACTAAACTGAAGGGAAAAAAGACCCCCTTCCCTCTGCTCATGTGTATCTTTCTTAAGCTCACAATACAGCTGTAGTTTATGTACTTGGAAACCATTCTGCTGTAGGTAATGAGCTCAGTATTTCAAACTATGAAAAGTGAGATCCATTGAAGATGAGGCATATTATTTCACTTGTTAGGGGGGAAAAATCAGGATTTTCCCGAGCATTTTAGTAATCTTAAATATACATAAGTAGGTGTGTAGATGCCAGGTTTTTTTGGGTAGTAATAAGTCTGAAAATAAGAAAATCATAAAAACAAATAACCTTAGTACTTATTTGTTAAACTATCAGGGAATTCAACGTGTTTTTCCAGAGATTTTTTTTTCTTGGATTAGGTAAAAATTCAGATAAATTATTTCCATTTCAGGTATTTATTATCTAGGTGATTTAAAGCAAGGCTTTGATCAGCTTTGGAATGATTAAAGGAACTAGTGATTTTAATGACAAATTTCTATTGCACACTTAAAAATTATTTTTCACGCATTGTGGCAGTACAGAATATTGGTTAAGAATGTAGACACTGGAGCCAGACTTGCAGCTGTGTGACTTTGGGCAAGTCACTTAACCATTCTGTTCCTCAGTGTGCATGCATGCTCAGTTGCTTCAGTCGTGTTTGACTCTGGCTGGACTGCAGCTCGCCAGGCTCCTCTGTCTATGGGATTTTCCAGGCAAGAACACTGGAGTCGGTTGCCATGCCCTCCTCCAGGGGATCTTCCCAACCCAGGAATCAAACCCGGGTCTCTCGAGTCTCATGCATTGGCAGGCAGATTTTTTTTTATCCCTAGCACCACCTGAAAGCCTCTATTCCTCAGTATACTTCTCTCTCACGTGGGGATAATAAGATAGTGCTGACCATGCGAGACTGTTGAGAGGAGCACGTGCTGGAGCAGTACGTAGTAAGGGCTCAGCGTCTCTTAGCTTCTAGTACACTTAGAAGAGGCCAGCCTGAGAGAGTCCTGCCCTACACTAGCTCTGTATGTGATAAAATTAGTCGCATGTGAAAGTACTTGGATAGAGGTGTGTCTGTTGTAGCCACCTCGGATGTAAGGTTAGGAAATGGAAATGCAGTGACGGGTTTACTGATGCAGGACATTCACGGTGACAGCCCCATGTTTGACTTTTAAAGTTCTAGATGTTTAGGTCATAGAACACGTATCAAAAGATGCAAATGATAAGCCTGGTCACTTAGTAGCTGTCATTCGATTGGGATAAAAGAAGCAAGTGTATTTGTGTAACATTTCATGTGATGGTTTAGCTCACATTTGGATTTAAATTTTTTCTGAGCTTTTACAGAATGCTGACTTTTCCATATTTGTTGTGTAGGGCCGGGGGTCTGGATTTCCAGGAAAGCGGAGACCTCGCGGTGCAGGACTGTCTGGACGAGGCGGCCGAGGAAGATCAAAATTGAAAGGTGGAATCGGGGCTGTCGTGTTACCTGGGGTAAGGCCTGCTCCCTTTACATTTGCTGTAGTCCTTCATGTGTCAGCTGATGATAATCTAATTTGTACCAAGCTACTCAGTGGACCTGAGTCTGGGCAAGCTCCGGGAGTTGGTGATGGACAGCGAGGCTTGGCCTGCTGCAGTGCATGGGGTCGCAAAGAGTCGGACAGGACTGAGCGACTGAGCTGAGCTTTAAATGCTGAGCGTCACATAAACAAGCTAAAGTTACCTCTGTTTGCGCATTTGTTTCTGACTGTGCTGGGTCTTGGTTGCTCTGCAGGCTCTTCTCTAGGTGCGGCAGGCACGTGGGGGCTGCTCTCGAGCTGTGGCATGGTTTCTCATTGCGGTCCCTTCTCTCACTGCAGAGCACGGGCTTGGAGCGCAGGCGCAGTGGTTGTGGCCTGTGGGCTTGGTTGCTCCGCAGCGTGAGGCGTCATCCTGGATTAGGGACCGAACCGTGTCTCCTGCATTGGCAGGCAGACTCTACCACTGAGCCAGCTTTCTTTTTAAACCTCTGATGACGTTTTCTTTTATGTTTCCTGCCCTCTCATCCCTTTTTCCTTTTCTTCCCTTCCTCTCTGACTCTGACCTTCCTGTGCCAACCCTTCCCGAGATCCAGTATGCCATCTGTTTGCTCTTCTATTAAGAAAACAAACAAAAATTCCTGTTATGTTCTTCAGTTTATATGAAGAATTCAATTATGTGGGCGCTTTAAGTTTTTGATTGTAGTTGTTCTCAGTGTTGTGATGTTGTTTACCAGAAGAAATTCGGAATGTTTAGTGTGGACTCTAAAAATGTTGACGATTTTGATTCTCTGAATTTGAGTTTCAGGTTGGTAAATATTTGCTCACTGGCACATTATAAGGCTTTACTTAAATGTGTTGAAAAAACTGCGTTTGGCAGATAATGGCAAACATTTCATGCAGTGACTACTATTCTACTGATACCCTGTTTTTCAGATTCTAATTGTCATTTTAAGTTCAGGTGACAGGTAGAATTATTCAGTTTTCCTACTAAAGAAGTAAAGAAACCTGGATTTTTTCTGGTCCATTTTTTAAAAAGAGCAAATTCCTCCTTCCCTCTCTGCCTCCCTCCCCTCTTCCTCCCCAAAATTGGTAGCCTTCTTGAGATAAAATTGATATAAAATAAGGTACAGATATTTGAAGTGTACAGTTGTGTAGGTTTTGACATATGATTGCACCCTTGAAATCCACACTGCAATTAAGAGCATCCTCAAGCCCAGAATTCCTTTGTGCTGCCCCAGAGATCCGTCTTCCTTCTGGCCTCACTCCCGGGTAGTGCCTGACCGGATTTCTGTTGCTGTTGATTAGTTTGCATTTTATGGAGTTTCTAAGTGAAATCATACTGAGTATTCTCTTTCTGGTATCACTTATTTCATTCAGCATGCTTATTGTGGTATTTATTCATGCTCTTGGGTGTTAACAGTTCATCCCGTTTGTTGCTGAAGAGTATTAGAGAGTGTGGATGTGCCACAGTTTGTGTCGTCTGTTCACCTGTTTAAGGACATTAAGTTTGTGTCCATTTTTTGTCTGTTAGAGATAAATCTGCTCTACACTTGTGTATCTCAGTTCACATGTGGGCTTGTTTTTTTTTTTTTCCTTCTCGTGGATAATCACATAGAGATGGAATGCTGGATATATGGTAGGTATAGGCTTAGCTTTTCAAGGAAAGGCTGGTTTTCACGTTGGGTGTGATATTTTATATTTCTTGAGACTGTACAAGATTCCCTGTCCTCCACCTCATCACCCACATTTGGTGTGGCCGCTCATCTTAACTTTAGCCACTGTAACAGGCATCGACACAGTGTCTTCTTTGTGCTTCTCTAGTGACTCCTGATGTTCATCAGCTTTTCAGGTGCTCATTTGCTATCTTTCGTAAAGTCATCATCATCTTTTGTAAAGTCACTCTTCAGATCTTTAATATATATTTAAAAAATTGAGTAGGTTTTTTTTTTTTTCCTAATTTACTGACTTGAGATTTCTTCATGTATTCTGGACACAAGCTCTTGATCATATATATGATTTGCAGATTTTTTTTGCATTTTGATGTTTGTCTTTGCATGTTCTTAACTGTCTTTTGAAGAACAGATGATTTAATTTTGATGGAGTCCAATTTATTGATTTTTTTTTTCCCCCTTTGGATTGTGCTTTCTGGTGCTGAGAAATATTTGTGTAATCCAGGGTCACAAAGATACTCTGCTTTCTTTTAGAAAGGTATTGCACTGAGATCTATGATCCAATTTGAGTTTTTTAACTATAGTATGAATAAGGATGAAAGTTCATTTTTTTTACATACTATGAATAGCCAGTTGTTTGAGCACTGTTTCTTGAATTGCCTTTCATCATTCTTTGAAATTAGTTATTTTATTTGTGGATCTGTTTTTCTAATCTCACTGTACCATTGTTCCATTTGTTTAGGCCAGTACTGCACTGCTTTGATTACTTGTGCTTTACAACTACTCTCGAAATCAAACACTATTTGTCTTCAGATTTTCTACTTTTCAAAGTTGTTTTGGCTATTCTAAATCCTTCGTACTTCTATATTAATTTTAGTGTTAGCTTGTCCATACCTATAATTAAACCTAAAATTTTACTGCATTTGTGTTCAAAATATAGATAACTTGGGAAAAATGGACATTTTAACCATATTGAGTTTTTGAATCCGTGAACACCTATATTTCCATTTCTTAAGTTCTTTAGTTTCTTTCACTGATGTTTAGTTCAACAGGTTGAACAGACCCTGTTAGTGAGATTTATCTCCGTCTACCATATTTTTATGCTATTGTTAATGGTAGTGTTGTCTTAATTTCAGATTGTTTTTGTCAGTTGCTAGTATTTAGAAATACTGCTTATTTCTGTGTATTGGTTGTGTACACAGTAAGGTTGTGTATACTACAACCATATCAAACTCCCTTATTCTCATTGCTTATTTGTAGAATCCATTGAGTTTTCTACATAAATGATCATGTTGTCTGCAAAGACAAAGATAAATTTTGTGTTTCTTTTTAATCTAGAGTCGTTTTGTGTCTGTTTTTTTTTTATTGAATTTGCAATAACTTTCAGTACAGTGTGGAACAGAAGTGATGAGCTTAGGTAACTTTGTTTTTAACCTTGAGGAGAAAGCAGATGGTTTTTCATAATTAAGTATGGCGTTTAGTTTTAATAGACATCCCAAATCAGTTTGAGGAAATTCTTTTCTAGTCATAGTTCGCTGTAATAGTTTTAAAATCAGGCGTAGGTGTCAGAAAAAAATTTTTTTTTTTTTTTTTTGGCATTTGTAGAGATGATCATGTAGCTTGCTTTTTAAGTGAGTTACATCAGTTGTTTTTTTATGTATGTGTGCTAGAGCAGTCTTATATTCCTAGGATAAATTCTACTTGGTTATGAAGTTGGGTTCAGTTTGCTAAAGATTTTGGACTTCTTATGTCAGTGTTCATGAGGAGTACTGGTCTATAGTCTTTTTTTTTCTTATCGTGATTTTGTCTAGTTTTTGTATCAGCATAATTCTGGTTTCATAGCATGAATTGAGAAATACATTTTGCTCTTCAGTTTTCTAGAAGAGCTGTGGAGTGTTGGGAATTTCTTTCTTGTATTATTTGTACACAGAGTCATTAGTGGAGCCATTTTGGCCAGCAGATTTCTTTGTTGGAAGATTTTCCGTCTCTTTCATAGGTGTTGGGCTGTTTAGGTGATTTGCTTTTTCTTGCATGAATTTGTCTTTTAAGGAATGTGTCCATTTATATGTAGGCTGACAGATTTTCCTGGAATAGTTAGTAATAGCCCTTTACTCTCCTTTAATGTCTGTGGACTATGTAGTGAGGTTACTGCCCTCATTCCACATATTAGTAATTTGTGTCTTTTCTCCTTCCTGATCAGTCTTGCTTGAGGTTTATCAGTTTCATTGATCTTTTGAGCCAGCCTTTCCTTTCATTCATTTTTCTGTATCTTTTCCTACTTTCTAGTCTATTGATTTCTACTTTGATCGTATTTCCTTTTCTCTTGCTTTGATTTTAATTACTCTTCTTTTTTATGTTCCTGTTTGGAAATGCCCAACTTGTGAGGTTTAGATTAGAGCTTTCTAGTAGTATAAAGGTTATGAAATAAAGTATGAAAAACAGTTGGGTCACTAAGCTAGGTGATAGTTTTCTTTCTTACATGTACAGATTGCTGTTTTGTTTTTTTTTTTAATCTTGATGTGTGGCAGAAACGAACACAATATTGTGATTATCCTCCAATTAAAGATATTAAATTTTTAAAAATGTTTTAAAAGATTTTTTTCTTTAGTACTTATAATTTAAATATGACCTTCCCCCCACTTGATCTGCATCTTCCCACCACAGACTTTATTTCTAGTTTATACTGGTAATACTATATCCTTGTTTTTCATTTTAACAAAAACATTGTCTGGGTACGTTTTCCTTCAGAAATAAGAACAATAATTTTACAATTTGTGAGCTACTCAACTGTGTGTCATCCAATTGTAAAATCTTTTTTGTGTTTTGTGTTGAAGATGGGAAGGTATAAATACATACTATTTCAATATTCTTCTGTTACCTATATTTTAACTTTTCAGTTACATATTTTAATGATACTCTCTGTGTCATCAATTCTGTAACTAAAGGACTGGTTATTCTTAATAGGCACTTAATTTGTCACGATGAAATGATTCTTCTGCTTTTATGAATCAACTTGTGTGACTGAAAGCTAATTTGGGGATACAAATATAACATATAGCTGTCTTTCCTCAATTTAAAAATTCTAAACGTTACAAATAGATCGGAGTGTTTCTGTTGCCACTGCCTCCTGAGTCCTGATCCTCTCACTTTCACCTGTTTTGGGCGTTTACATTTTAGGCTGGTTCATGTGAAATGGCTGGCATTCAGCCACCTTCGACGGGTAGAACCCGCACCTTCGTGTGCTTGAACCTGTGGTGTGTGTCCGTAGGCAGATACATAACCGTTGTGCAGCAGCAGCCGCGGTGTGTGGCTCACACGGTTCTCTGCAGCTCGTTTTCCAGCTCCGCGGTGTAGTATGACGGCTTTCCTTATGGAAATGCATACAGATTTCTACCTTGCTGTTGGTTTCAGTACTGCATAATTCTTCATAAGTTTGCATGTTTTGTAGTTTTAGTCATTCCCTCGTGCCGACTAATTGGGTTGTTTACACTTTTCCCTTGTTATCTTTAGGCCTTTGTGACTGCAGATTGTTTTTATTGTTGACATTGTAAAACAGAAACGTCCGTTTAAACTCACGTGTGTTGAAAAAATTTATTACTGTCACATATTCCTTCTATTTAGTTACTCTTTTGTCAGTCATTTGTCAAGAACAGTAATTCTATTTTTATTTTGTTTCAGCTCAATTCTTCCACACTAGATTGTAAGCTTTTAAAGCAAAGAGGGTATATAATTTTGGCGTTGGTTTTCTTATCCTCTTTTTTAACACCCAGTTCAGAGCTTTTTTTCATAAGCACTCTGGAAATAATTATTAACAAGCTGGTGTGTACTTAGTTGATTTGGTCAGATTTAACTAAGTCCATAACTTAATGACTGTGGTTGATAAGAATCCTTTGGCTAATACTGAAATTTTGACAAGTTACTCAAAATGATTATATTCTGAAGCATTGCTGCTCATAAAGAAGTATGTGACCCGAGGTACTGAGGTATTAGTCGCTCAGTCATATCCAACTCTTTGTGGCCCCGTGGACTGTAGCTCCCCAGGCTCCTCTGTCTGTGGGATTCTACAGTCAAGAATACTGGAGTGGGTAACCATTCCCTTTTCCAGGAGATCTTCTTGACCCAGGGATTGAACCTGGGTATCTTGCACTGCAGACAGATTCTTTACCAGCTGAGCCACCAGGGAAGCCCCGTGTGACCTATATATGCAACTTAGAAATTTCTAGGGATTTTCCTGGAGGTCCATTGGTTAGGATTCCACCCCCACTCACTGCCAAGAGCCTGGGTTCAGTCCCTTGTTGGGGAAATAAGATCTAGCAAGCCACACAGCTTGGTCAAAATCTACCCTCTACCCACTAAGACAAAAAAACCTTTCTAGTAGCTACATCAAAAAAAAGGAACAGTGAAGTTTAATTTTAACATATACCTTTTGATTCAGTATGTCCAAAATAGTATCGTATCAACTAAAGTGATTTATAAAATGCACAAAATTATTTATGAGCTATATCTACATTATTTTTTATTTGTTACTAAGTCTTTAAAATCTGATGTGTATTTTATATTTATATCTTTATACATCTCAGTTTGAAGTGCACCCATTGCAGGCTTTAAGAGTCACTGAAATATAATGATATATATGTGTGTGTGTGTGTACATATACATCATACACTCTTTGTTTCTTGATTAGAATTTCTGGTTAATCAAGTCTTACTAAAGACAGATTTGTTTCTTATTACTTCCTGATCTGTGAGACTTGTAACTATAAATAAACAGTTAAGTGAGTAAAAAAATGCCGTGCTTTTTATGTTTATAATCATATCTTGGCAATTTAGAATTGTTAGTGTGATCTCTGGCAAAAAAGTTACATTTTAAATATAAATCTTCTTAAGCTTTCCAGCCAGGTATAATACAGGTGAGAAGTATGATTTCACGTTTTGTGTATTTTGCTTTTTATAGGTGTCTGCTGCAGACATTTCATCAAATAAGGATGAAGAAGAAAACTCTATGCACAATACAGTTGTGTTGTTTTCTAGTAGTGACAAGTTCACTTTGCATCAGGTTTGAACTAAATTATTTGTCCTCCACTTGTACATTCCTTCTTGTCCATGTCTACTTCATCTCATTCACACTAATGTTGGTGTCATCTGATACTGAATTGGCCAAAAGGTTTGTTGTGGAAAAACCTAACATCTTACGGGAAAACCCTAACAGATTTTTTTGCCAACTGATTATTTAGCTCTAGAGCTATATCAACGAAGAAGGTGATTTATAAAAATTGTAAAATTATCATGTTAGCATATTCTTAGTTTGGTTTCGGATTTTAAATATGTCATTGTGCTCTCAATTTCAGGACATGTGTGTTGTTTGTGGCAGCTTTGGCCAAGGAGCAGAGGGAAGGTTACTTGCCTGTTCTCAGTGTGGTCAGTGTTACCATCCGTACTGTGTCAGTATTAAGGTAAGTACACTTAAATGTGAATATCAAGATTTGATCTGATAGCATCATGCTACCTTCAGTTCTTATAATTAATCAAGTATTGTTTGTAAGGATTATTATACATATGTGACAGTATTTAAGCATATACTTTAAATATTGCCTTTAAAGTGTTACCTCAAGAAACTCCTATAGATCTACGATCTTAATTTGTGGTGTAATTATCCTGCTTTGTCTTGAAAAAGTATAACAACAAATGCATACATTTAATTTTAAAAGATACTTTATACTGTTTTTTGGTAAGGTATGGAGTTAAGTTGATTCCTTCTGTCTATTCATCATAAAAGTTGAGAACTAGAGTATATAGTAAAAACTCATTATTTCACCTTGCTCACTCTCCACTTTGACCAAACCCTCATTCGTATGCAAAAAGACATTTTCTGTTACCTGGATCAGTGGGTTGATACTTTTCATCAAATTTGGAGCACATGCGTTGATATTTTTCATCAAATTCGGAGCACACACGATACTTTTCATCAGATTTGGAGCACGTTTTGGTTCACCAACCTGCTCTCCAACCTCCACCCTCCAGTTCACCCCCTGACAAGTCCTTGAAAAGTTTATAATTGTCTGCTGCTTCTATCATACATGTCACGTTGTAATAACTATTTTTTCTCCTCATTAGGGTATATTTTCCAGCCTTTTTAACATCTAGTAATTTTTTACTGCATGTGGACATTGTGCATTGTGTTAGCATATTGTTGAAAGTCTGGATTTTGTTCCTTTAAAAAAAGGATTGAGTTTTTGTTGTTGTACAGGCAGTTGTTTGAAACTTCTTTTTAAGCTTTAAGGTGAGTCCACAGAGCCTTCACTCTGGGTGGCTCATCTCAGACTTTAAGAACTCTTGTTGTTCAGTCACTGTGTCGTGTCCAGTTGTTTGTGACCTCATGGACTGCAGCTCACCAGGCTTCCCCATCCTTCATTGTCTCCCACAGTTTGCTCAAACTCGTGTCCATTGAGTTGGTGACGCTATCTAACCATCTTATCCTCTGCCACCCCCTTCTCCTTTTGCTTTCAGTCTTTCCCAGCATCAGGGTCTTTTCCAGTGAGTCGGCTCTTGTCATCAGGCAGTTGAAGTATTGGAGCTTCAGCTTCAGCCCTTTCAGGAAATATTCAGGGTTGATTTCCTTTAGGATTGACTGGTTTTTGATCTCCTTGCTGTCCCAGGGACTCTCAAGAATCTTCTCCAGCACCACAGTTTGAAAGCATCAATTCTTTGGTGCTCAGCCTTCTTTATGGTCCAGCTCTCACATCTGTACATGACTGCTGGAAAAACCATGCCGTTAATTATATGCACCTTTGTTGGCAATGTGATGTCTTTGCTTTTTAATATGCTATCTAGTTTTGTCATAGCTTTCCTTCCCAGTAGCAAATGTCATTTAATTTCATGTTGGTTATGACTCCATAAATGTTCATTGGAAACCTAAATAGTATATTATGAGTTTAGTTTGTTTTTCATGGAGTTTTTTATAGCAAGAAGAAAATAATCATTGATGATTTTCCGTTAGTTTTTGTTGTTTGTTTTTACCCACTGTAGAAGCATGATAGCACATTATTTCATCAAGTACCTGTTTTTCTGGGAGAAGCCCACCCTTTCTATGCTCTTGCTTTTGTCTGTTCTGAGCTGGGCTGGAACCTTCTGGGTCTGTTGCTCAGTTCTCATCCTTAATATCTCTGGGCTGACATCCTCTGTCGGGTTCATTGCCTTCTGAATCCTGTGTCTTCCTTTTTCTTGGTATACGCCCTCACTTCTTTCCTCATATCACTAATTTCATTAGAGAGAGTACTCAGGAGCTGAAGTTTGAGTCTTTGTATGTCTAAAACGCTTTTCAGTTTAACACTTAATTGCTGGTTTAGCTAGGTTAAGGATTGAAAAGTATTTTCCTGTAGAATTGAAAACTCTTAGTCTATTTTAGGATCTGAAATTAGAAAGTTTGGTGCTGTTTTATCTGATAGCTGTTCATTTATTTAACTTTTCTTTTCCTCTCACGTAGCTTCCTCATGGTCTGAATTTTACTCTGTGTCTTGACCACCTGCTCTACTATTATCACACAAGTTCTTTGTTGTCCTTGTTATACATAGACTCTAATCTTAGTAGATTTTTAGCTGGTTCCAGATTCTTAATATAATGTGGCTGCTTTGAGGAATTGAGGTTCTCAAGCTTTTCTGAGTTAGACCCTTGAAGGAAAGGAGAATAGAGAGAGGAGTGAATGTGAGCTTAGAAAGTCCTAGCTTCATAGCCTGAAATCCTCCAAGACCATGAAGTCACCTTGGGAACCATTTTTAATGGTGATTTTAATATACAAGTCCTTACGTGATGTACACAAGTTTCAGAATCATGAATTCATGAAATGTCATAGATTGAAACCCTGTCAATACATTTTCAAGTCCTATATTAAAAGTCACAGGGGTACTTCCCTGGTGGTCCAGTGGCTGAAACTCCTCTCTCCCAGTGCAGGGGACCCTGGTTGGATTCCTAGTCAGGAAACGTAAGTTTCACATGCAACTGAAAGTTCACATGCTGCCACTAAAGATCCTGTCACCACTAAATAAATAATAAACAATTCGGGGATACTTTACTTGATTTCTTTAAAATCCATAAAGTCCAGAGCACACAGTAGTTACATAAACTGAGGTGTGAAAGTATGTCACTCACTGTGTCCACTAGGCAGACTCCTAAAAGTTCGAGAACGTGGCCAGCCCAGGATGGGGCTGCAGTGAGCGTTAGCTGCTTGCCTCTCCTGCTTCTCGGCCTGTGAGCACCGTATCAGTCTGTAGGGTATACTTGATCCCGTTTGTGTGAGGGCGGGTTAATGCGCGAATCACACGGCTTGATGGTTTCCTTTGCAGATCACTAAAGTGGTTCTGAGCAAGGGCTGGCGGTGCCTTGAGTGCACCGTGTGTGAGGCCTGTGGGAAGGCGACGGACCCAGGACGACTCCTGCTGTGCGACGACTGTGACATCAGTTACCACACCTACTGCCTCGACCCCCCGCTGCAGACTGTTCCCAAAGGAGGCTGGAAGTGCAAATGGTACCCTGGGACTTCGGTTTCCTCATTAGACATTTTAAGTTCAGAGCTGAGCCACATTGTTGTAATCTAGCCACGTCTGCTTAATTGTGTGGTATGTGTTAACAAAGATAAGTGTCACTGATCAGAAAGTATTTCCGATCTGCACTGAGTACCTCCCCCGTGCTGTTGGTGTGTAGCTCTGTGAATTTCTGCCATGCCGTAACTCGCGTCAACAGGGCTGAGACCTGTGGGTGTTGGGTTACAGGTGTGTGTGGTGCAGACACTGTGGAGCCACGTCTGCAGGTCCGAGGTGCGAGTGGCAGAACAACTACACCCAGTGTGCGCCTTGTGCGAGCTTGTCCTCCTGCCCCGTCTGCTACCGGAGCTACCGAGAAGAGGACCTGATTCTGCAGTGTAGACAGTGTGATAGGTACTGTGCTCTCTCCTTCCCCCTCTTGCTTTGCAATCTTCTCTCCCTTAAATACAGCAAAAGAAAATTGAAGAAGAAATTTTCTTCTATCTTAAATTTAAGAAGTAAGATCTTTCCTTTCCAGATTTTTTTTGGTTGGCTAGAAACGTAAGTTTTCTCTTTCGTGTTCTCAGTTCCAGGCTTAGCAGGTTACACTTGGTATTTCCTGAGGGCTGATTTCAGCACCTGTGACTGTGCTGTGTTAGCGCCGCTCACGTAGTGTTGGTCAGCATGTCACCTCATCAGAGGCGTAGGAGTCCCAGGACTCTGCCCACCAGCTCTTTGTTGTAAGGCAGAGGAGCAGCGTCCGTTGCCCACTCACCTCTCACTTCCGTGAGCTCTCTCCACCTCCCAGTAGACGCGTCACCTGGAGCAGGTGCATGCTTCACACACAGCCTCGTCAGTTCCTTTCTACTTGCCCTAGCCAGCTTCCTGTGTGGCGCAGACAGTAGGGTCTGCCTACAATGCAGGAGACCCAGGTTCAGTCCTTGGGGCGGGAAGATCCCCTGGAGAAGGCATGGCCAACCCACTCCAGTTTGCTTGCCTGGAGAATTCCACGGATAGAGGGGCCTGGCGACTAGTCCATGGGCTCGCAGAGTCGGACACGACTGAGCGACTGACATTTTTACTTTCAGCCAACTTTGGCTGTTTGTGATAGATGACAAAGTGATTGTCCAATCCTCCTCAGATGAAGTGCTTCTGCTTCTTTGCTGGTACTTGTTCCCACTCCTTTTTTCTTTTCACTCTGACGGTTTTTGTGGGCCAGCAGGGGTGGTTAGGAGAGAGTGGGCTGGATGGAAGGAGCATGTGAGACTTAGGGGCTTCCTGGTTGCAGGCTGTTAGCTACTATTGCAGTTTTTCAAAGGAAACCATCCTCATTGGATTCTTTTTTTCAAAAGTACGAATGTGGTCTTTTTAGGTGGATGCATGCAGTTTGTCAGAACTTGAGTACTGAAGAGGAAGTGGAGAATGTAGCAGACGTTGGTTTCGACTGTAGCCTGTGCAGACCCTATATGCCTACATCAGATGGTGAGAGGCGCTGGGAGTGGGGAGTCTGCTCTCTGGTACAGCTGGCCTGTGCTTGTCCTGAACCAGCGAGTGGGATCAGCGCTGCTCCTTTTTCTCTTTGTGAAGCTCTTATGTGGAAAGCGTTTTATGAAAAATAAGTTACTTTTTGTTTCAAATTAACTCTTATTACCTCAACTTAATATATTAAAACAATCTACTTACATGAAGGAAGTAAATTAAGAATATATTTTAGTTCTTAAGATGTAAGCGTAGCTTTCAAGACTCATAATTTTGTAATTAGTAGGTATATGTAGAAATCCAGTACATCAATCCTTTTTTTTAACATCAGTTCTTTATCAGTTTTTCTTCTATAGTGTGTATTTCCTGCACTGTTTCTCCCTGTTGTTTTGTTGTTGCTTTAAAGACAGCTTTTAATTCTGCTTAGTATTCAAGCATTTATTTGACTAAAATGGGTGCAGCAGTAGAAACTTTAGCCTTATGTAAATTTTAAATACATTTTAACTTTTTTGAAAAAAATGAGTTTTTTTTTTTAAATTTCAGTGCCTTCCTCAGACTGCTGTGAATCTTCACTTGTAGCACAAATTGTCACAAAAGTGAAAGAACTAGGTAAAATCTGAAATGCTTTTCTTAACTGTTCTTTACAAAAAGCAAAGAAACACTTAATTTTTGTGTAATTGACTTGTTACATGACTCCTGCCTTAATCGTGTTCAGTGTAAAGTCCCTAATGTTGATAATCATTTCTCTGATAATATACAAAATGCCTGTCTTTTCCAGCTTTAGTGTGACAGTAGTCCTACAAATCTCAGCTACTTGGCGATGAAAATAACCACTTCTGAAATAACTGCTAGCTACATACTTGCTTTGATTTCATTGATATATTGTTGTGTTTAGTTATCAATTAAGCCATGAAACGTAGTTACCAAACAGAGATCGCTTCAGAATTTCTTCTTTTTCTGTAATATATCAGCTTAGAATAGTGATCAACAGGATATTCTTAAACTGTCATTCTTTTGCATACTTCTGTTTGATTTAATTTGATATGAAGACATTTGGATAGAACAGAAATTGTCTAATGAGCAACAACTTTGTACACTTCAAATTTTGCAGGGTTTCTGGTTATTTACTACCTTTCCTTGTAAGTGATTATACTGATACTTTGATTTCCAAACAGGCTTCTGGGGTATTCTTATTTCTCTTGTGTAAATTCATCCTCATCTTTTATGCTGAAAGACTACTCTAGGAAAAAACTCATACTTGAGTGGCTGAAACACTGCTTTTTAGCTTCAGTGCTTGCTTTTTAAATTCCTGTATTGGTACATGAAGATAGGAATTCCAGAAAGACCATTTTTAAAAAAATTCACAGGCTGTCTGTCTATAATTCAAGGAAGTTTGGCCAACGATTACTTTTAATTGAATACTGCTCATTATCTGTGCATTTCATAGGTGATTTGCTTATAGAAATCACATTGCCTTGACTTGGGCCTTATTGGACAGTAATCAACTTATCAATCAAAATTAGTAGGAGAATTTTAATTTGTTTCCTTGGGATATTGTAATTTTAGATCCACCCAAGACCTACACCCAGGATGGTGTGTGTTTGACGGAATCAGGGATGACTCAGTTACAGAGCCTCACAGTTACTGTTCCAAGAAGAAAACGGTCAAAACCAAAGTTGAAGTTGAAGATCATAAATCAGAATAGTGTGGCTGTCCTTCAGACCCCTCCAGACATCCAGTCAGAGCATTCCAGGGATGGCGAAATGGATGATAGTCGAGGTAATACTTAACATATTTTCCATGAAATACATCTGCAAAAAACTGAAGGAGCTTTTAAAGGATGTGATTTACCCTGCTGGGGCTTCTCAGGTGGCTCAGTGGTAAAGAATCTGTCTGCTAATGCAGGAGATACTGGTTTGATCCCTGGGTCCAAAAGATTCCCTGGAGGAGGAAATGGCTCCTCACTCCAGTATTCTTGCTTGGGAAATCCTGTGGACACAGGAGCCTGGCGGGATACAGTCTGTGAGTTTGCATAACTTACCTCCTGAAGAGCAACAAAGTCCTGCCACTTAGCGGGTAACCCTTGGTGTGACCCTGTCCTAAGAGAGTGGTCTTCTTACATCTTGCCTTTTTGGGTTCTCTTCCTTTCATGGATCCTTTTGGAATAAACTTACGGAAATTTCCAGGAGCATTGAATGTTTGAAGATCACAAATCTGAAAATTCAGGATTTGCTAGATGGCAGTGAAAGCCTCTTCAGAAGGCTGTGAGCTTAGTTTCCATGGCTAAGTTCAAGTAGATCCCCATCCATGCATTCTAGAAATGAAAAACCATCATTTTTTCACATGTAAGCTTACATTCACAGATGATTATCATGAAACATCTGTAAACATTTTCTTGATTAGAATATATATATATATATATATATATATATATATATATTTTAGCTGAATTCTTGTCATAAAAAAGTAACTTTGAGTGAGTGAAAGTCACTCATGTCCAGCTCTTTGTGACCCCATGACTGTATAGTCTGTGGAATTCTCCAGGTCAAAATACTGGAGTGGGTTGCTTTTCCCTTCTCCAGGGGATCTTCCCAATCCAGGGATCAAACCCAGGTCTCCCACAGGTGGATTCTTAACCAGCTGAATGAACCATGAGGGAAGCCGATTAAATATGAGGGTTGTTTTTGCTTATCTCTGAAGAAGCTCACCATTGGCTTTTTTATCTTTATAGTGGTTTCCATTCAGGTGATTCAAAAATAAAGAATTACTTTTGTTCCATCTTATCATTTACCAGTATTTAGTGAATGCTTGCTGTGAGCCAGATGTTGGAAGTCCTGTCAGTGAATGAAGCAGATAAAATTCTCTGCTGATGGAACTTTCATTTTAATATTAGAAAAAAAGGATCATTAAAAATATATGACAGCATAAGTTGATAAAAATGCGTTTGGCAAGTGCTGCTGAGAGGACCTGGGAATGCAGACAGTGAGGTGAGGGCTCAGATGACCTGACCCACCCTTATCTGAGAGAAGAGACCGCGTAGACGCCAGTGCAGAGACCCTGGGTGGCGTGCCGGCACCTTTGCTGGGCGTCCAGCAGGGTGAGCGGGAGGGCACAGGACAGCGATGAGCAGAGATGCAGGGAGGGGGGTGGCTCGGTAGGTCCCCTAGGACCGTGGCGGTGTTGCCTGCGGATTTGCGTGGGTGGAAGGGGAGGTTGTCGGAGGCTTCTGGTGAGAAGAGAGGCATGATCTTACTTATTCAGATTTTTAAAAGTGCACTCTGCTGCAGCGTAAACAGAGCTCTAAGCACAAGAGCTGTGGCACACAGTTCCGGCCCGAGGCTGTTGTGGTTGTCTGGTGAGAGATGAGTGGGTCTGTGTGTGCTCCTGTTCATCCTGACATTTCTCGTGCAGTAGTGTGGTTTTGGGTCTGTGTGGTTGGGAGAAAAGTGTTCTGGTGCTTCTGTGTAAGATCTCCCCAAGATCTGTGCCCGGGATGTCCCTTTACATGTACTGTGAAACATAAGTGCATTTTGAAGTTTTAAGTGAGTGAGGGCCTGTAAAGAAGTTAGTGTGTTTCTGGGAGGAATTGACCTGATGTCTGTCACCCAGAGTATGGTGAAAAACTGTCATTTCTGAGGCCTATTAGAAAATTCCTAAAAAGTGGTTTCATAGTCCTAACTTAAATCTGCTGCATTTCACAAAATTTGAGAGGTTTCTTGATAGTACACATTAATTCCCAAAGTATGAGATTATAAAGCCTCTTGAAAACAAAACATCAATAAAAAGACCGTGTGGCTTTCCCAGTAACTACTGTTCTGTGAAACAACGCTGTGAGAAATGGTAGATATTTCTGCACCTGTACAGTTTCCGAATTAAGGCTGCAAGCATAGACATCCCCTTAGAAGTAATACCGTGCATCATATCATGCACAGAAAACAAAGTCCACGTGAACATTAATGCTTCTGAAATATGGCAGCAATACCTATCTTGTGGGGTTAATTTTTAACTCTTGATGAGTGTTTCTTTAGGGAAACAAGTCTTAAACAATCACCTTAGCATATCAGAAACAAACTCCTTGTCCAGTAAAAGCAGGCTTCTAATTCCCCTACGGAGTCGGAATACCCTGTTAATACCCCCTCCCCGCCCCCAGTCTGGGGAGTCTGTGTGTCGCAGGAGTGGGAACACAGTGCTTCCCTCTCAGTTGGTCCCCTGGGTGGCCCCCTCACAGCACAGGGGGGCGTCAGGACGTGGGGGTGGTTGCGTGGCACTGAGGCAGGGAGGGTGTGGGTGGGTTCAGAGGAGCCACAGGAGATGAAGCGGCTGGGCGGGCAGGTTTGCCGCTGCTCACGCTGGTTCCCGCAACACTTCACATTCTGTTTCTGGACAAGTGGCACATTGACATGTTGTAAAAGCAATAATAAGAGTGGTCCTCTTTCCGGTATCTGGCCAGCTCACTTCTCCAGCGACAGCTGTTCTCTGTCCTTGCAGAGTTGTTTAATTCACGTACAAGCTCCCGGGGTAAACATTTTTTGGTTCCTTTTGTCTCACTGTTCTTTTCCCTGCCTTTCTACCATTCTTCATTTTTCATATTCCTTTGTATGGCTCCCATTTTGAGAGACCTTTAGGGTTTTTTTTTTGTTTTTTGAGTTTTTCCTCATCTGCTGTGTGGGTCTTGAGATTCCATACATTTGTCTTTCTCATTCAGTGGGCATGTCTTCTTGGGAAACTTCCTGAGCTGTTTGAGAGTGCATGGAAGACAAATTTGAGAGGTTATGTATTTCTGAAAATGTACCCACCCTCTTGACCGTTTCCAGGTTGAAATTCAGTTTTCCTTCAGCATTTTGAAGTCATTGATCCAGCGTCTTTTAGTTTCTAGTATTTAGGGAACTTGGTGTGACCCATGTTGACTCTGGATTCTCTTTGAATTTTAGGAAATTGCTTGGCTGGAGTGTTCTGAAGTTTTCATGAAGACGTGTCTATTTCATTCTCTTTTGTATGTTTTCATTTCTTTCCTCAGGCACTGAGTGGTCCCTCATCTCACACCCCTCGGCGTTAGGAAATGTTCTGAAAACCACCGATGCTTCTTTGCTTCGGTGCCTCCTTTTTCTGGACCCTTCTGTTCAGATGAGAAACCCACTCAGCGCATGCTCCCTGTCTTTTCCCTCCTTTCCACCTCAGTCAGGTCTTCGCCTTTTACTCTAAAGTAAATTTTCTTATTTAAGCTTTCTATCCCTTTACAGATTTTTATTTTTCTTTTGTTCTTAAATATCATGCATTAATTTCCAAGAGCTTTCTTCCTCTGAATGTTCCTTTTCATGGCATTCTGTTGTTGCTTCACCTCTGTTTTATGTTAAAGGTTTTTTTCATATTTCCTTTTTTCCAGTTGCTTTTTGTGGTCTCAGGTCCCCGTCTTTCGTGTGGTAGGTGATTCTTGGTTGTCCCTGCATGATTAAAAGTGAAGGCTAAAAGTGGCGACTGGATAAACAAATAGTTTTTAAAAACAGAATGAGGGATTAAAACCCTGATGAAAAGCTTCGGGTCTGTGGGTGGTATATGCTGCCTGAGCTTTTGTGCCCTCTGCTCCCTGTTTGGAGAACCCTCCAGTGCCCAGTACCTTTTGGCATTTCCCTGGACTGGTCTGGTTTCCCTGAAGGATCTCCTGTCTCCTCTTGGTGAGTAGAGGTTTAGCTTTTGGCCTTCTGGGAATTCAGTGAGGAAAGCCCCCGAGATGAGAGTGCCAGCATTTAACTGCCTGGAGTCACGTGACCCTGTTTTCAGAGCATTGCCCCAGTGTGCGGTTTAAGAGTGTCCAGGAGGCCCAAACCCTGCGGGTGTGCTTGGCAGCCTCTGGTGTGTGGAGTTGGGACTCACTCCCAGTGTGAATCGTAGGGATTATGGCTTCTGTAGTTAATAAAAATAAAGTTCTCTGTTTTAGCTTCCTGTTGCCCATTTCCAAAGGTGCCTGGTTATGCCAGTTCCTACCCTTTTGAAGATAGTGGTATAAGCTGGATTTTTTTTTTTTTTTTTGGTTCCTTCCACGTTTAACTGAGAATTTGTGTTTAATTCAGTCATTCATCTTTTGGCTTTCTCCTTCCACAATTACGGCTTTTCTTCTTTCCTGTTTTCTCTTTCTTTGTAGATTTTTTTTTTTTAAATAAGTTGCTTTGCTCTGTGTAGAGTTTCAGGAGAGTGAAATGAGATTTTAGTCATCCATCTAACGCTAAATTCCTTCTCATACATATTTCAGTGGGTTTATTTTATTTATTTTTTAGTTAATTGTTTTTTTCTTTACATTATCGTGTTGGTTTTGCCATACATTGACATGAATCCACCATGGGTATACATGTGTTTCCCTTCCAGAACCCCCCTCCTACCTCCCTCCCAGTGGGTTTATTTTAAAGTAGATAGTTACACTGTTTTGTTTTCTTTGGTGTTTGCTAAGCTTCAGTAAGTAAATTTTCATGGTTTAATTTTAGCTATAGAAAGCAATTAGGATAATAATTATAGAATTGACCTAATATTAATATTACTGAAAAAAACCACAGTGCTAATGGTATTATAGAAATGATACGCATAATACTTACAATATTGAAGAAAACTGTTAACAATTTATTCTTAAATGTATTTGATAACTTTTCCCGCCTGCAGCACAGCATGAAGCATAATTTGAAAAGCTTTGATTACCATGGTTTTAAAAGTGTTCTTCTCTTAAGGATTGAACTTCTGTATGCATTACTTAACTTCATTATATCACTCTGTGAAAAAATTATTGAACACCTATTATGTATGATGCTAAGGATGCAGCTGTTAATAAGAATCTTAATACCTGTTTTTAAGGAGAATATAGTTTAGCAAGGAAATGGACATTAAGGGAACCAATTGAAATGAAGCATAATGTTAACGTACAGGAGCATGTAACTGTGGGAATTCTCTAAGACAGTGGGGTTCTAATAAATTCTGAGAGGGGCAGGCGGTGAAGGAAGAGCTTGATGAGTGCCAGGAGCTGAGGATGCTGCGATGGTGGGAGGCAGGTGAGGCTGGGGCGCTCACAGGACGTGTTAGATGGGCCTATGGTTTGAATCTCATTCTGAGGCTAATTCAAGGGTTTTTAAACAAAAGATTGGTAGGTATTTATAGAAAGATCATTTAGGCTGCAGTTTAAAGAACCAATTAGAGAGGAAGGTGAGCTTGGAGGCAAGGAGAGAGAGAGGAGGGGAAGGAATTGCAGTAAGTTGAGACTGGACTGAGATGATAGTCGAGAAGAGTAAAGTGCCTCTGAGAGGTACCGAGGAGCCTCGATGGTGTGAACAGAGAAATGGGGCTCGGTCATGGCTGTCTCCCAGGGGTCTGGCTTCTGCAGGGTACATTTCTTTGCTCTCTAATGACAGGCAAATCCCGGGAAAGCGAGGAAGTTCGTCTCACATTAGTAGTTCAATTTTGTATGCAGAGTTTTCAGTAACTGGGTAATGTCTAATTACAGATTAGTTGTACCTCAGGAGAGTTCTAGGCTGGAGAGACGGTCTTCGGGTCCTGGACCTGAAGACATAATTAACAGCAAGGAGTGGTAGGTTAAGTGCAGGTTGATTTACAGTTGTCCTTCCGAGCAGCCTCCCTGTTCCCCTTCCTTGAGCCTTGCCCTCCGTTTCCTGAGAATGGTGCGCTGAGGAGCGTGACTTCTCCAGCCATCAGGGCCCTTTTCCGCCTCTTCTATACTTTCCCTATCAGTGGCTCAGCAGCCACTTTGCTTTGTCTCTCCTCTTACATAGGAGCTGTACATTCAGTAGTTTTTTCAGTTGTCTCTGTACATTTACTTTTTTCCAGAAGGAGAACTTATTGATTGTGATGGAAAATCAGAATCTAGTCCTGAACGAGAAGCTGTGGATGATGAAACTAAGGGGGTAGAAGGAACGGAGGGTGTGAAAAAGAGAAAAAGGAAACCATATAGACCAGGTACAGTGCCTTAGCTGGACATTTTAGTTATAATCAAAACTTAGTTAATTTAAGAAAAATGTAGTATGGCTTCAATTGTGATGAAATAATCAGGATGAAATATAATTTAACAACTCTCTAAACTAAAACTTGTATGTATAGATGACAAAACTTAACTATTTTAATATGCTTTGTAGGTGATAAATGCCTTAGTGTGGGTGTGTGACTAATTCACAATACAACATATGTTTTCCTTTGATGTGTACCTCTGTTAATTCTTTCAGGATTTAGCATTCACTTTCTAATATTTTTGTTTTTTAAATTTACTGCATTTTTTTTTTGTGCAGAAGTACCAGCCAGTAAGTGTACAATATGAAGGTGATATGATAGACTTCTTATGTTTCTTAGAATTTGTAGTTTGGTTAATAATGTGACTGTTAAGAACTTTTATTTCGTCTCTGCCTCAGGGAAGGGGAGAGAAAAGCTGTCTTGTCACACTTTTTTTGCCTTAATGGGAAAAAACGACTGAAATATTCACACTAGAGAACTTCTAGGCTCTTTTTAGCAGTTTGCTTATGAAAATTTTTGCATTTTTTAAGCAGAAGTTTTTAAAGTATATTTTTTAATTGGAGTATAGTTGCTTTACAAGTTTATGTTAGTTTCTCCTGTACAATAGTGTGAATCAGCTGTAAGTATACGTTTATCCCCTCCCTCTGGAACCTCCATCCCACCCACCCTCTGCCGTGAGGTATATTGAATCAATTCAGTCTTTATTCTTCTGATAGCTTCTATTTTATTGATAAGAATGATCTAAATACCTTTTGATGTGTAAGGAAAAACTTCGTTTTCTGCTAGATTTTCCTTCCAGATGGGCCACATCTGTAATTAATGCCTAGATGAGTTTCGTCCAATCAGCGTATGAAAATGATTTCATTTCTTTGTAATTATGAGGCTTATAAGGTACTTACTTTTTTAGACATGTCTGAATTCCTTCCAGGAATTTAAGAGTTAAATGTTGAAGGGTTATTTTTGTTGTTGTTTTTTTCTTTATCTCCCCTAAATGGAAGTAAGGCATCCATGTCAGGGGCCCATTTGAGGGGCCCGTTAGGTCACAAAGTATATTGTTAATGATAAGAGCTATTAATGCTGCTATATGTGAGGCACTAGTCTCAGCACTTTACATGTGTTCCATTTATTCAGTGCTTATAACCTGCGAATAGGAGATGCTGTACATTATCCCTGTTTTACCAGTGAGGGAACTGAAGCAGTGGAAAGTTAAATAACTTGCCCATAGTCTACCAGTAGCCGGAATGGCACAGTTTGGCGCCAGATTCTGTGCCCTCTCTGGAGCTACGTGTGTCTCGTGTCTTGAGCTTTACTAGGGGTACCTGGACGCATTTCCCCCAAAGTCATGCTGATTTTCTTTGGGATCTCTAGTTTAGTTTGTATCTTGTGTCTGTTTTCCCTCAGCTGACATACAAATAACTTGAATCTGTGAGTTACTGACATGAAGGAAACAAGCATGATTTACTGTAATGTGTACTCTGACACTGTTTAGATGGAGTATATGCAGTCTTCTGTACTTCAGTGAATTTTTATTCCTGTTTGGTTAGTAATAAGGTAACAATAAGTTTAATTCCAAACTCATATTTTTCATTAAAATGAGATTGTTGATTTAAATTAGCCTATTTGAATTTGAGATATTCCTCACTTAGAAGACTAAACATTTTCATCCTGCTTCTGGATTAAATACAAGGAGAAGTTAGTTATTTACAGGATTCCCCAATTTCTGTTTTGGATAGGCATTGGTGGATTTATGGTACGACAAAGAAGTCGAACTGGACAAGGTAAAACCAAAAGATCTGTGATCAGAAAGGATTCCTCAGGTTCCATTTCCGAGCAGTTACCCAACAGAGATGATGGTATGGTCCTGATTTTGATTGATTTTTACTGTCTTGTCTTGACATTCCCATTGAAAACAGCTGTTGGAAATAATGCTACGGTTACCACCTTACTGCTGTTTACTGATGTATAAAGTGTCTGTGAAGTTCATATATGCAGTAGAGTAGGTTTGGTAAGAAAATTATTTAAACCCAATAGATTATGTTGCTTTGAGATTTTTAACAAGTGTTTTTGTTTTTTCTTCCCCGCTGTTAAATATAAGCAGTTTGGGACTTGATCACATAGATGCGTTTGGTGCTTTCTGGTCATCTCACACGCAGGCCTTTCTTTGCCTGCCTTGGGTACTTGGCATAAAATTGGAGACTCTGTAGACCATGTATTTGAAAGTGACAGGGTATCCCAATAATACAACAAAATTGTATGCTGTTTTAGAAGTGTATCTTCCAATTAATATTCTGACATCTTTTCTTAGAGTTTCAAAGAAAGCTAAGTCATTGCTACAGCTATAGCTTAAGAATTGGTTCTAATGAAGACTTTGCGATCCATAAGGTCTTGATCTGTATGCTTTCTGTATTTTAAATATTGTATATAGGATGTAAAGAAAGATGATATGCTTTTTGAATGAAGTTTTTCCATTACATTGTGGTAGGCTTTTGCCCTGTGAATTAGTGTTTTAAAATCGCTGTGCATGTGTAAAGGAAGCACTGGCCTTAAAGGGGTCTCCGGCACCACTCGCCGTGGCTGTCACAAGCCCCGGTTAGAAACTGCCGCACTCACCGAGACTGTCCTCCGTGTCCTCCGTCTGTCTCTGTTGCCTTCTGAGTGGCTTCAGTTGCAGCGTTTGGTTCAGCGTTTTTCTCCATTTGTCATCCATTGGGTTTTTAATCGATGGTGCATCTTTTCCTTTCCGTAACTGCTTTTTAGAAACTTTAACACTGTAGTTTCTTCTTAAAACTCATCCCTCATCGTTTCAGTTGATGAGATTCTACGCTGTGTGTCTCCTGTTCCCTGTTGCCTAGTGCCTCATTTGATTGTGTTTATTGCGTGAGATATACATACATATATATTAAACAACAACAACAAAAATTTAACTGTGAGCTCATACTCTGTAGAGCATTCTCTGAATTTTTTTGAGAACTGAATTGAAGATTGGTTCCTTCAGAAAATATGTGCATTTGTTGCTGCCAGGAACATCAGGTACTACCAGGACTACTTTAAGCTAAGTATTTAGCTTAAAGGTTTTTGGTCCACCTGTGTTATATAAGTCCAGGTTTCTTACACATCAGGGCTGTATTGAGTTTATTAACTCTCAGGGAAGATGTTCGTTTGTTTTGCCTTTCTCTCTAGCACCATACTATTTGGTGACAATTGTCTCTGCCATTGGGGTGAGGATAGTGGTGAGTGATGAGTGGAGGACCAGGGAAATGGGAAGCTGCGTTCCATGTTCGCCCAGCCCTGGGTGTGGAGTCTGTCTGGGTCCCTCCTCTGTACCAGGCACTTCAGGTTGATCTCACCACCTTGGGAAGAGGCTGCAGGCTTTGTCTTCTATACCCTGTTCCTCATAGTGCTCTGAAAACTGGAGTTCAAGGTCTCTAGGTTTTAGCAGAATTTCAGAGAGCTTTATTTCATTCTTTGCTTATTTTTGTGGTTCCTGTTTGACCTTAATTTTTGGTCTTAGAGATGTCTGTATTTTCTGGTTAGATTACTGGTAAATTAAAATTTGTGTAAAATGTGTTTATCCACTATTTAGTACTTCTTATTCGACCTGTGTGGTCTAGCTACACAAGTGCCACATTGATTTCCACAAGGCATGTAGGTGTTGCTTAAAGTATCTGAGTATCATTTGATTCCTTGCTCACCTGCTCTAAATGGTGGTGTTGTTTATTAGTCCAACATTTCAGATTTTTGCATTTCTTTTACTTTAAATTTGAGCATTCATAGCGTTTTTAATGAGCAGATTCGTAGTCCTATATTATCGCAATATGTATGTTCTACAGATACCTAGTTTTGCAATAAATCCCCAAACCTGGAATTGCTGGATTGAGGGATATACATTTTTTAAAAGACTTTTACTGGATAGTTCCAATAAACCTCTACCTAAAGGTTGGACCTGCTAAATTCCTTTTAGTTGTTTGTGAGTAGCCATTTCTCCATACTCATTAGGATTGAGTATGTATTTTCTTTTTTTTTTTTTAAAACCTTTAACAAGATGTCAGTATTTACATAAAAACAAATTTCTGCTTTGTAAGAAAATACTCATTAAGACACAGTAGGAAGCATGCTGGTACTAAGTAGACATGAAATGAATTTTTATGATACTTAACTTACTTTGAGATCTTTTTTTGGAAATTTTTGTCAAGTCGTTCTGTATATGTTAAATTTAGGCAGCTGTATGTCAGTCATATCTCAATAAAATCAAAAGAATAAATATAAAACTTGTCTGTGTATATGTTGGTAAGTTAGTTATTTATTATTAGTTACTTTGGTGGGTTTATCTGAAAATTTTAAATACCATATATTTATACGTGTGATTGTTGTTTCAGGCTGGAGTGAGCAGTTACCAGATACCTTAGTTGATGAATCTATTTCTGTTAATGAAAACACTGAAAAAATAAAGAAGAGATACCGAAAAAGGAAAAATAAGCTGGAAGAAATTTTCCCTGCCTATTTACAAGTAATATTTTGCTTTATATTATGTATGTGTTAATGATAGAAATGTGAAGTGATGACTCGAGTTTTGAAAAATAGTTATCTTGTTTTTGTCATCCTAAATGCTATTTTTACCTTCTAGGGGCCCTTAAAAATTGCATTTATCCTTTTTGTGCTGTGACACTTTTCACAGAGTTCTTTTTCTAATCCCAGTTTTTCACTTCTAAATTTCAGAAGACATGTTAAGAACTCTTTGGCTGGGAAAGGCTCATTCTTGGAAACCAGGCACACCTTTGCACTCTGCAGACCCACGTCTGCTGGACTCCCTTCGCCAGTACTGGTTACAGTAATTATGGTCACTGATTGAAGATGGTTTTTTAGCAGCCAGAATTACAGCTTTAATAACACTTACCACTTTTAGGGGCTTCCCAGGTGGTAATAGTGGTAAAGAACCCACTTAGCAGTGCAGGAGACATAAGAAACTTGGGTTTGATCCCTGGGTCGGGAAGATCCCCCAGAGGAGGGCATGGCAATCCATTCCAGTAATTCTTGCCTGGAGAATCCCATGGACAGAGGAGGCTGGTGGGTTACAGTCCATAGGGTCACAAAGAGTCAGACACAACTGAAGCAACTTAGCACCCTTGTACCCATTCATTCTACAAGCATGAAAACTGATCATTCCATACCTTCACAGAAGAGCCTTTAAAAATAGTGGATTGGATTTCCTGATTGCTGCTGTAGTCATAATCTTAATCTGGATTATTTCTTTTGGTGAACAGGTGTAATTCTCCTAGTGTTCATCAGTAATTCATAGCTTTTTGATATGAAGGAAACTTGTAATGGTACTGTTTCTTGGACATCTTGTGATAGCAGTTGTAATTTTTTTTTCCACTGCTTTTTGGACTAGAGTGGGAAATATAGTGAATAGTGATGAAAATCCACGAGGAACTCATACACGGGTTTTTTCTAGTTTTTCTTTATTAATCACAGCAGTGTCAGGGTAAGGGATAAATAATCGTGTAATCCACCCAGTAGAAATAGTTTTGTGGTCTGTTAATACCAGATGGTTGATAAATACCACTAACTTCATCATGAACCATACAAAGAAACAGTTTTTGCTAATGGTATTCTCAGATCGCTCAGATTTATACTGAAGGCATGAAGTGAATAATCTATAAAGTTCCAAGGTGCTTTCTGCTAGTCAACATTTTTCTTAATGATAAAAGCATTGCTGGTATAAGAAGCAAGTCATCTCCTGCCCAGTGCTCTATCTTTGTGGGTTTTCAGACTTTCATAGTGAAACAACTTGTTCATTTCAAAAAAGCGAAAATTTCAAATCACAAATATTCATCTCCTTTACCAGACTTCACAGACCATCTTCCCTTATCCCTTTTCAAAAGTTAACTGCTTGGTATTTCTCCTTTGAGAACTTTTTAAATAATTTATTTTTGCATAATCTTAGTAGTAGTTTATGTTTTGCTGGACATATCATTCAAATTGCTTTCTTTTGATACTGTACTGTATTTTAGAGCTTTATTTTTGACAGCATAGTCCTACATCCTTTTTAAAAATTTATGTATTTTACAGTATGGATGTTTATAATTTATTTAGTCGTATGCTTTCTGACAGACATTGAGGCTGTTTTCATTTTGGGATATAACTAAAAAATGATGGCGGTGAACCTCTTTTGTTTATGTATCTTCGGCGAAAGTGTATTAAATGTGGGTAGTTACTGCAAAATTGCCCTCCCTTTTCCAGACGGACCACATTATAGAAAATAGAATTTTGGAATAGAAGTAAGTGAAGGGGGTTCCCAGTGCTTCCTATTGTTCTCTTTATTGATGCTGGAGAAGAGGGATCCTTGAGTTGCAAGGAGACCAGGCTTGAAATAGTGGTCTCTACAATAAAGTTTATTGAAATGGAGAAAAGTCAGCATGAGTAACTGAATATAAAAAGCCAAGGCTTTTAATGGTGGTAAATTTTGTACACATAGTTTGTTTAAAATAACTGTAAAAACCCTCTTTCAGTGTGAAGTCTTTAATATGGTTATATGCATCAGTAGGAGATTGCTAAACCTATCTGTGAAGTATACAAATATTAAAGTTGTAGATCAAACCCTTGAGCTAGCCTCTACAGATCATCTATAAGTGTTAGTAATATTCATGAAGTTTTAGTTTTTCTTATAATGTGAATTAAGGTACCATAGTATTATAAACTTAATCCATTTTTAAATTTCACTGTAGTCTAATCTGGGATTACCAAGTTATTATACTGTGGTTGCTAGAAACATCTGATAGAATTGGGTGGTTTTATTTGGTTACTTTTACTTGATTGTAGTTTTTAAAAAAAAGCACAAAAAACCTTGCTTTTAAAGTAAGGGGAATTTACTTAAAATAATTGACAGGCTATCTCTGTTGTTTACATATTTCTCTGTTCAGCTCTTACACTGTTAAATGCGGAGCTTTTCTGTCCTTTCCGCCTTCTCGTCCAAAGGACAGTCGCCTGTCCCCCGTTTTAGTCTCATAACCGAGGCGGTCATTCCCTGTGTGTTCATCTCTGTCTAGGAGGCTTTCTTTGGAAAAGATCTTCTAGATACAACAAGACAGAACAAACTGAGTTTCGATAGTCTGTCAGAAGACACAGCCCAGCTCTCTTACAAAGCGAACTCGAACACCGGTCTCCCGGACCCTTCCTTAGACCCGCTCCTTCGTTCATCGTCTACGCCAGCAAAACCTGGAGCTCACGGTGTGTAGAGTAGATGACAAGATGTTTTTATTGCATTACATTAATCTTCCTTTTCGTCAGACCTTTGAAATTCTTATAAAAGTTACCTGTACTGAAATACAACTTGCATTTAATAAATGCAGCTATTTTTTAAGTGGGCCAGGTCTGTATGATTTAGCCAGCAAATTAATCTGTTACTACCGTGAAATCAACTCTCGCAAGTTGTAAAGGAAAATGCTTGTTTTATAGCTGACTGAGACTGACACATGGGAGCATAATGAGGCCATGGCTGGTGAGTTACGATAATCTTCAACTTAAGGTATTTTTCAGAATTAACTATATAGCCCCAAGAAATCCCAAAGAAGAAAAAAAGAATAGTTGGAAGCTGTCTGACCCATTGTGTTAATAAAACATGCAGTATATTGCCTTGGGAGAAGCAAATGGCAACCCACTCTAGTATTCTTGCCTGGAGAATCCCAGAGACAGAGGAATCTGGTGGGCTGCCATCTCTGGGGCCGCACAGAGTTGGGGTCACATAACTGAAGTGAGTTAGCGGCAGCAGCATATTGCCTTAGGTCAGTTTCTCACTGCTGACAGTTTAGGCCATCAACCTTAGTTGATGGAAGGAGGCTGGTTGGAGCATTGCGGGATATTCAGCAGCACCTCTATCCTCACGATGTTGCAAAAATCAAAAATGTGTCCGGATATTGCCAAATGTCCCCTGCAAACCTGCCCTCTATTGAGACTCTAGACACGAGGTATATGGGGACTGCTCAGAATCAGAGGAAGATACGAGAACTTAATGTGTATTAAATAATATTAACATCAGCAAGGCTCTCAGTTTAACTAGCTTGGTATCACAAAGTTTTTCTTCCACCTCTGTATTTTTGTTTTACTTCCAATCGTGCAACCCATGGGGTCACGGTTTAGTGACCAAACAAGGAACAACAAATTTAATATTCTTCTGACAGGCTTCCTTTTTGTTGTTGAATTTGCATTTATCACTCATTTAATTTTATAAACTCAATTTTGAAAATAATCTTAAGGCAGCAGCCTTTCTCTGAATGATGACTTTTTGATAATGTTGAGTCATAGGTTCATTAACTTGACATTATCCTGGATTGAAATACAGCTATTATTTTTTCAACTTCTTGAAATAATTAGAAGCAGTCTTGCCCCCTGTTATTTGAAAGTACACATTCAGCATGAGACTAAAGACCGTACTCTTTGTTTAATGTTAGCAGATCATTTTACATTTACTTTAGTTCTGTTTTTTTTTTTTTTTTTTAAGTGTTTTTCTGCTCTCATCCACATCACTATGTTGTTAAAATAATGTATGGTGAAAGACTTGTCAGTGTGTTTCAAAGGATGTTTCTTACTATGTGAAGAATGCCTTGTAAAAATCTTGACTAGCCATTTAAAGGCTCTCGTAGAAGTAAATTGCCCTTGAGTTTTTATAAAAAAGAGAACTGGGGTTGGACAGGAGATACTGTGACAGGAAAGAGATCGATATATACCATTTTTCATTCCTATTTCCTTTATTTGAAGTCATTTTCCCCAAAAAATTAGTGAAGAGAGAATGTAGAGGACTTGAATAACATGCGTGTCAAAAGCTGGTTGAATGTCACGTTCTGTACAGTTGAACCACTCTTTTGGCTTTATGATGGGGAATTGAAAAATAATAGCTTCCTTTTAAAAAAATGTTATTCAATATCTCCCATCACATCAGTTTTAATAATTTGTTAAGATATAAAATGTCATCAGGTAGAGGAGAACTTCTAACACACGGTCTTTTACAAAACACTGATGATTAGTTGTTTAGTAGAATTCCATTGGTTTCAGTATCTTTATTTATTTGTGTTTTGTTTATGGTTTGTGACTTGTGGGATCTTAGTTCCCTGACTAGGGATTGAACCCACACCCCCTGCAGTGGAAGTGTGGAGTCTCAACTGCTGGACTGTGAATGAAAACCCTCCACTGATTTAAAAACAAGCATGCAAATGATTACCCGGAAACAGTTATTCCCAATTTTTTTTTTCTTTCAAGGATACTGTTGTCTAGAGGGTATATTATTGAAATAATTGAAATTTTATTTCTTAAAAACTTTACAAATATTCAGGCATACAAAATTTACTTTGGTTTTCAGTTAGAAAAATTGTATTTTTATGTATGTGTGAATTCTGTCCGATATGTTTAATGGGAGAAGACTATGATGTTTTATGGAAATACTTGGTTTAGAGTCTGGAGTATTTTATGTCTTCTTTTTTTTTTTAATTTAAATAAAAATGGTCAGAAACGGATTCAAAAATTCTGATATTCCTTAAGTGACTAAAAAAGTCGCTAAAGATAGCCTAAATAGTCTCTTCCTTGATTAGGCCAGAAACCTTTGTAGTTTTCCCTGGCTCTTGATTGTTTCACGTTCCGCATCTCACGCACCCACAAGTTTGTCTCTGCCTTCAGAGGCCATCTGGCACCAGTGGCTGCCTACCTCAGCCTCCGTCCGCTGTGTGCAGGCGGGCATTGCTTCTCACCGGGACTGGGGCCGCTCCTGCTCCCCGATCCAGCTCCAGTCTCCCAGCACGCCTTGCCATTCTCCACCCTGGTCCGTTCTGCACCTGGTACCCAGTGTGTTCCCTTTAAGACATCAGTCACACCCTCTGCTATCAACCTTCCTGCAGTTGCTGTTTTACAGCTGACTGTGAAACAACAGGGGTTTGAACTGCGAGGGTCCACTTTAGCTGCGGGGCTTTTCCTCTCGTACGCACAGCAGTCCTGGGACCTCTGCTTGGCTGAATCTGCGGATGTGGAAGTGAGGCTAGAGAGGGCGTGCGTGTAGGTCTTATCTGGATTTTGGAGCCGGCGGAGGATCGGTGGCCCCCACCGTGTTGTCCTTAGTCCTCCCCTCGTTGTTCATTGTTACAGCGCTTGCACTGTGTTGTTGGTTTACTGTCCGACGCCCTCTGAAAGAGGCGTGTGCCAGCCCCTCTCTGTTCTGGTGGCTGGACCGGGGCCTGTTGGCTTCCTCCAAAGGCAGAGTTCTGTGGGGCTCAGATACCTTCCTGAGTAAATGAGTGAATTAATGAGTGTTAAAAGTAAAGCGGAGAGTAGGCATTCTGCTCGATGGTATCTGCTTTATACTTAACAAGGAACTTGAAGCAGTAGGTTTGCCTTTAATATTTACTTTCTGTTATGTTTTCTAGATGTCATTTTTAGAGGTGCCTTTTTCTAAATTTTTTTTTGCTTTAACATTCTATTTCACTTTTATTGCCTGTGGGTTTTTATTTTAAGATTTATTTCATTGTTAATATACAGTAGTCACAGAAACAAAAGTCTTAATTTTTAATGTTTTGTTAATTCAAATATTGGAGTGCCTTTTTAATGAAAAATTCCTTCCTTTAGAAGTCATAATCTTTTTAATGATTCTAGCACCTACCTCAGTATCTACTGTATTCTCGGTATTTGGTAAATGGTTGAATGAATGAGTTTTAGAGTTTAATGTCTAGGAAAATGTTGACACTTTGAAAATATCCTTACTATACTTAGGTCCTGCTGATGACCCCTTAGCTGACATTTCTGAAGTCTTAAATACAGATGATGACATTCTTGGAATAATCTCAGATGACCTTGCAAAATCGGTTGATCGTTCAGGTACGTTTGCCCAGTATCTATTTTATGATGTGAGCGAGAGGTGTGTGTGTGAAACAAGCGTAGCCACTGAAATGGGATAAGAAGTTTTTTTCTTTCTTTGGCATTGTCAGACTCATTATTTTATTTGATCTGCCTGGACTTTCCTGCTATAAGAGGGGAAATAGCATGTTAGTAATTTATGTTGTCTTTCTAATTGCATCAGATCTAAGGCGTTTTGCCTTAGAGTCCTGTTGTGCCTCGTCTCTTTTGTCTGAGCCCCTGCTTCCCGCTCCTGTGGTAATCCTGCGTTCTGTTTGGTTTGGGTCTTGTAGGTCTTGATTCATGCACTTTCCAGGTCGAGAGCGCACCCTGTGCGTTTGGTAAGAAACAGCGATGGGTGACGGCTGCCCAGAAGTAGTTTGTTCGTTGTGCTGTGTTTTTGGCAGTGATTCCAGCGGAAACGACCTGCAGGCGCATGTGTGCTTGTGGCGTCCTCCTCTGTCACTGGTCCGACGCTGTTGTCTCTGTGTGCAGCTGACGCGTGGCGCACCTGTGCTGTGCTTTGGGTGACTTTCTCTGCAGTGTGGTTTCTTTTTTTTTTAATGAATGGTTTTATTCTTGTTAGAAAGTAGTCTGTAATATTACCCAAACATTATATTAATAGTTCCTAGTATAGTCTCAAATGAGAGGAGATGAATTTTCACTTGTTGGTAGTAGAGAATATCGAGGAAGTGTGATAAAGTAGACAATAAACCACTTTTAAATGCTACTCTTGATTAAAAACCAATTTATATAAAATACAGCATGTTATAAACATCTGTATCTTGTTTTTGACTACAGAATATTTCAGAAATAAGATCTGTAGTTAGAATTGTTCACCAGAGGATGATTTTTACTGAGCATTAAGAGTTTTTGAGCTTTCCATTAATGAGTGTAAAGTCTGACTGTTTTACAACCTGCATAAGATAGCTGACCCACGTATTTGAAACCACAGTGTCTAAGTTTGAGGTAAAAGTATGTAGAACATTATATACTGATTCTTCTTAGAGACCCCTAACTTCATGATGTGGTGCTTTTTTGTCTGTGGAAATGAGCAGTTTAGAACTGGACGTGTTCTTTTGTTTCTGAGGAAATGTATTTGCGTTGATTAAACCATAACTTTTTAAGCAGAACCTAAGTTTACAAATATTATTGCGCCTAATTTTTACTGATTGACTCTTAGCATTGATTTAAGAATCTGGATTAATTCAGAATTACAGGCTTTCCATTGCTCTATTTTAATCTTGTTGTTGTGTATTAATGCAGGTAAATAGTGTGACGCGTTTTGTGTGTGTTCAGAATTCACTTTCTAATATATATACACCTTGCTCCTCTAGCTGGAATAGACGTTGGTCCGGGTGCTGATGGCCCTTCATCTCTGCCTCAGCCAAGTATGGGTCAGAGTTCACGGCCTCTAAGTGAAGAGCAGCTGGATGGCATCCTCAGCCCTGAACTTGACAAGATGGTCACAGACGGTAAAGCATTTGCTCCCCATCTGGGCTTTCTAAAGACACACAGGAATGTAATAGGATCTTCAAAGATGTCTGCATGCCAGTTAACTTCTATTCTGATCATTCTGTGACAAATACTGTACTGCACCCGGATATCGACATGGTGGTTGTTAATATTTCCATCTCTTTCTTTTATCCCAGGAGCAATTCTCAGCAAGTTGTATAAGATTCCAGGTATTTGTGTTCTGATTCTCTTGTTGAGGGAAATAGCACTCCCTGTGTCTGGCTCTCATAGTCTTTTAACCGTGCTGTCATTGTCATCGTGTCTCCTAGAGCTCGGGGGCAAGGACGTGGAAGACTTGTTTACCGCGGTGCTCAGCCCTGCCGCTGTGCAGCCACCGCCACCCCCCGCGCCCCAGCTGCTGCCTGTGCACGGCCAGGGTACGTCGCCTCTAGACAAGTGTCGTAAGTACAGCCCCGCCGTGTGTGCCCCCTCGCGCGGGGTTGGTGGCCGCGTGCCCCTAGGCCACCACACACTCAGACTGGACGGGAGAGGGTCCTCTTCTGTGGCGACAGGGTGGGGCTAGCCTTTGGATTCCTCTCAGTCACACACCCCCCTCCCCGCCGTTCGCTGGGACTCAGCGGCTCGCTTTATGGTTAGAATTCTTTTGCCCACTTCACTGGCAGTGCCCGTGTTAACAGTGCCCACCTCCTTCCCTGGCCCCAGTCCTGGTCCTGCATCACCTTTCCTCAGTCATTCCCGCTGAAATGTTCCAGAAACTGCTCAGCCCTTCCTGGCTGCCTTGGACTCATCCTTCTGGTCTGAGTCTCAGTCACTCCCTCCGTGGTCAGCAAGTCACCACGCCCACACTCCCCCGGGGCTTTGCATTTGTAGCGTGTGGTGCAAATAGAAATGCCCGTTTGGGGCATTACAGGTTTCCCTATAGATTGTGAGCTCCTTGAAGGCTAGCGTCACAGCTGTCTTCGCTGTATACCTGCCACAGAACATGGCCTCAGTAAGTTCTTGCAGAATGAATCAGTGCCCTTTTTACCACTGTCGACTGAAATTCCTATGAAATTTGCCCATTTTGTTTAATACACTTTCTTCTACCTATTTGTAACTAGTTTCAGAACGAATTTCAGGCTTTCCTTTCTCCCTCTTTCTGAAGAGCTGAAATCTGATAGGCTAGGATCAAAATTTTGTGGGCATAGGTAAGGAGATACTGCTTCAGACTATTTTCCTGATAATTTGAGTATTGGGTCCTCTCTCTGTATCCTGTTGTCACTGCTTCATGATTCTATACTGAACTGAATGATTTATAATGATGCTTTTATAAGCTCATACACTGTATTTGTGTAAGTGCTGGAAAGGGCAGATAATTCAATGCTCCCTTTGCCACCAGTTTTGTGTACACATGAAAATTTCTATAGTGCACATAATTGAAATGTGTTAGTTTTTACCAGTTTAGCCGCTAAACATCAATTTACCACGATGTTTGCTAGACCAAATGTGATTTACATTTGGATCAAACAGATTCATAAATGCTTCTTGACATAATTCTTCCCATACGCTTTCTTAATGATTAAGAACGCTTCTGTGTTTCTCTTCTCAGCATATAAAAATAGAACCAACTATCTCCAAGTTTTCTGAAACTAGAAGTCTTTCAGAAATCCAATCAGTTACAGGTTAAAACCTTTATAAAAAGGTTTTGTGGTCATTGTTTGAATCATTTCAGTGTGCAGTCTCATGTTTAATATACTGAAGATTAGGGAGGTTGATGTTCGCTTGGAGAGGAGGTTGGTTTTGGCTAGGTGCTTATGTGTAACTCAGAGATGAGTAAGGCTGCCTGCCTACCAGAGTTTATAACTGTAGTATTGTAGGCTTTCAGGCAGAGAACTTCTGTATATCATTGTGGATGACGTTCAGCCGTGTCTCTGCTACCGCATGGGCTGCAGCACGCCGGACTCCCTTGTCCTTCACTGTCTCCTAGAGTCTGCTCACACTCGTGTCCATCGTAGTGAGCACGATTCAAGCAGGGCTGTAAGAGCCTCCGAGATTTCAGCAGTTGTGTTTGAAAGAACAATAACTTAAGGTTAAAACATGGGCAGATCACATGCAGGGAGACACATGCATATATACTTAGGAATGGCAGCTCTGATAATTCTCAGAGCAAAGGAGGAAAGGTAAAGTGGCAGTGTTTGAGGAGGCCAAATTAGAAAGTGCAGCACTGGGGCTAGATTTTGTCTGGACAGCTGGGCATTGGCAGTTGGCCTTTTCCCCCCCAGCCTTTGGAGATCTCACACCAGTGAAAGGATCTGATGAGTCATGTTTTGGCAGAGTAGCTCTGGTGTTAATATTGGAAGTGGATTTGGGGTGGGAAGAGATGTATAGTAATGAGTTTATTTCAGCTGGGACCGAATGAAAAATTGGGTTCCATGTGAATATATCTGCAGTAGTAACTGAAAGGAGGAAATGGATTTGATAGACAGCGATGTTAGCGTAAGTAGGACTGTGCTACCGATTGGGTGTGCGACGTGGGAGAAAGGAAGAGTGAGCTGGACCGTGTGTGTGTCAGGCTGGCCTGGAAGATGGTCAGTCACGAACTGGACCATGTATATGTCAGGCTGGCCTGGAAGATGATCAGTCACGCTGTGAACTTGAAACAGGGGACAAAGGAGAGAGACAGAATGTGTGTGTGTGGTGGAGCAGAGAGGTGGAGATGAAATGAGCTCAGTTTAGGCCATTTTCACTTTGTTAGAAATGAGCATATACATCGTTCTGGCTCACAGGCATCTGCAGTTATTCAGAGCTGTAGATAAAACTTAGGACGTGTCTGAGTAGTGATCAGAAGGGTACGATTTCTTAAGAGAATATGCTTCAGTAGAATGTAGAATCTTGAACTCTTCCTTTTTAATTAAGTAATTACGTGCTTAACGGCTGGTTTATATTAGTACACAATCGCATGCTCCTTTCTCTTCCCTCTTTCAAGGGTTAGATGAAAGGGAAAATCAGATGGAGACACTGAGTGAGAGGTGGAGGGTCTCAGCACTGACTCGTTACAGTTCGTAAGGCCAAGTGGAGGCGTTGTGTTGTTTCACTGGATAAGACAAGACTGTTGTGACCCTTAGTGGATGAGCGAAGAGGGGGCAGAGTGCCATGTGCTGACAATCACCCAGAGCTCAGAAAGCAGAGAAGGGGAGTTTCAGGAAGACTGAGACAGAGTAGCTTGAAATCGCTTTAAGTGGAGGTTACATGAAGTAACTTCTCAATCAATTTTTATCCATGCTTTGAAAAAGATGCTAGTATGACCAGGTATGGTAAACTTGAGAGGTGCGGGGTAGCAGGTGGTGACCACCTCCTAACTAAAATCGTAATAAAGGGAAAATGCTCTGCATTTATTTATGTGTACAGCAACAGCAGGCTGTTTAATTTCTCTGGGTCTTTTTTTTTTTTTTTTTTTTTTGCATAAATGGAGCTACACATAACCCATTTCATGGAGTTGGTGTGAGGACCAGCAAGTTAGTTAACGCATGTAAAGCTTTTAGTACAGGGCCAGCCTAATAGGTAATAGCTGTTGTTACGTAAGCTTCCAGTATGGTGGTGTGTGGGCACAGTCGTCAGCGCTGGTACAGCGCCGCGGAGCTGCTCACGTTCTCAGGGCCAGGCAGGTAGCTCTGGTCTAGCCCGGTCACATGAAAGACACTTGATACTGGTGAGTGAAGCACATTGCTCAGTGGAGCCTCCTTTTCTCCTAAGATGAAAATGGAGGCGGCATTCTGCTTGGGATGAATGCCAAAATCTTGCTCCTTCAACTAATCCTTGGAGGGAATTGACACTTGGTGTTGTGGAGGCCCAAACCAGTGGGCCCAGCCCCGCCATTTTGCAGGAGGAGCCCTAACCTGATGTCATGTTTCCAGGACCAGTGTCCTTGAGACAGAGCCTGAAGACCTGTGGGCATTAAGCCCCAGCGCCCTCAGACAGGAACCTGAGGGTTGCGGTGGAGGGTCTGGTTTAGCTGACCAGACGTTCTGTGGTGCGGGGTGTGTTGTGGGCAAGGCGCTTCTGGTTCTTCTTTCTAACAGTTTGGCAAACGATCGGGTTTGGAGTTCTCTGTCATTGTATCAGGGGTGCCAAGTAGTAGCTAACCTCGTGACTGGCTTTTATTTGCCTGACTAGCTGGTGATATGGGTGTGGCTCTCCAGTGTTGTTCTGAGTGTTACAGTTGTCAGTAGTCGCCATGAATTTACTACTTGAAAGTGTGTCTCTAGGTTGGAGGGCCTTTTCCCCCTCTTCCAGTTTTGTTGAGAGATAATTGACACACAGCTCTCTATAGTTTCGGGTATATAGCATAACAGTTTACCTTACATCATGAAATGATAACCACTGTAAGTTTATGGAAGGGATTTTTGAAGATACACCCGAAAAAGGGGTGTGTGTGTGTGTGCGTGCTTTTTTTTTTGGACTCTAAAACTGCTTGGCTATCGACAGTTGACTTATTTCCAAATAGTTTAGGAAAACAGACAATCACAATAAGGGTTGGAGTTCTGTATTTGTAGAGAGTTTGGGGAAACACAAGGTGGTCTTCTTATGGTTTGCCTGATGTCTGTGAGGAAAGAAGATGTGAAGGTGCTGGAGTGTGAGTTAACATGGACTTGGTGACTAAAACTCCAAGTAATGAAAATTAGGTTAAAAACAAATTATATATTTTTTAACAGTAATCATCTAATTTATAATGGTAGGTGAAATATTGCTTGCGCCAAACTACTTTAGCAATACAGTGCCAATTTAAGAATAATAGGTGGGGTTCCTATTTGTATATGGAATATCTGTTCATAAATTTTGAGTGAAGGGAATTTGATAAAACTTAGCGTTTCTTGAGGTTGATTTTTTTTCCTAGTGCTCACATGTGCTGCATACTTGCTGTGTAGTAGGCACTGTGCTGAAAGCTGCCCATGCAGTGTGCCAGTCACATCACAGATCACCTTCATTTTACAGAAACAGGGACTGAGTCTGCTTCTCACAAGTAGCAGGATGAAGATTCAAGCCCAGGGCGTCAGACTCCAAAACACATGCTACTCCCATCATACCATGATGAAGTAAACAGAATTATAGAGAAATATTTCAGAACTCTATAGCCAAAAGTCACTCTGAAAGCAATATTTTACAATTGGTGGGGGGAGTTCTACTTTTAAGTAGTATTACAAATTTTTATTTATAAATATTTCTGCTGCTTTTTAATTATTTTTGAATAATATGCAAACCAAGTCACCTCTTTCTTCTTTGAAGATGTCTTTTCACGGATGCCACTCATGAATGGCCTCATTGGACCCAGTCCTCACCTCCCGCACAATTCTTTACCTCCTGGAAGTGGACTGGGAACTTTCTCTGCTGTAGCGCAGTCCCCCTATGCTGATGCCAGGTATTTAAAAGCCTTGACTTTACTCAGACGCATACATCATTTCTATTATATGGATGTTTTCAGTCTGAGTTACTGTGCCCACTGTTAGTGTCTTAAAATCATCGTGATCTTTGCTAAAACGCATCAAACATTGTAGCTATGGATTTAATGAAAGTGTACTTGACCACAGTACTTAGAAAGCTATTCTATGTTGATGAAGTAAAGTTGTTCATCATTTGGCAGGGATAAGAATCCGGCGTTTAATCCAATGGCCGGTGACCCTACCAACTCATGGACGTCATCGGCTCCCCCTGTGGAGGGAGAGAATGACACGATGTCAAATGCCCAGAGGAGCACGCTCAAGTGGGAGAAGGAGGAGGCCCTGGGTGAGATGGCAACAGTAGCTCCAGTTCTCTACACGAACATCAATTTCCCCAACCTGAAGGATGAATTCCCGGGTGAGTCGTGGGTGTGTCCCTGCTTTCCGTATGCCTGGCTGTCCCACACGTGTGCTGACAGGGTGTTGGGTTTTTGTTTCGTTGCACTAGAGGGCCCGGGGTCACCACCAGTTCTTACCTAGCGTGCCACTGCACAGAGTGAAGATCCCCTAGATACCTATCGACATCTTGCAGTTTTTTCTAAGCCATATACCCATTTGCATATTTCCTCAGCGTTAATTTCAGTTAGTGAAATGATTCTAGCTCTTAGCAGTCTTCTTCAATACGTGGAAGTCAGTACTATGTTACCTGTGTACTTTAAAAAAAAAAATCCCTAGAACAGAAACTTATCATCTAATCAGAAGTATTAGGCTAAGTTAGACCCAGCTCTAAATATTATTCACATGGAAACGAACTCATTATTTCCCCTTCTCCCCAACTGTCCAACCTGTTTGAAAAAAGCAGATGGTGCAGTGTTACCATTTTTTGAAAATTCTTATTAACTCAAGGACGAAACATTTGGATTAACAAAATGTCACTGACAGAGTATTTGTAAGCAAATGCTGATTAATTATCTTGAGTTAATACAAACCAGGATTTGAAAAGGTCATTTAAGCTCTGTCTTGAAATAGTTTCCCAACTGTCAACATAACGGCACTTTTAAATTACTAGAAGAGTACCTAGAAGTGGATTTTCTTAGGAATGATCCCTGTCTTTTATGTGCCTTTTTGGTTTGGATGCCTTGTAGTACTTTATTCATCATGTATAGAGATAAATACTACCTTATCTAACAATAGAAATCAGTGGTTAAAGCAATATACACATTTTTCAAGTATTTTTTTTTAATCACACTTCTTTTGCTGCTTAGAAAGGTCTGTTAAGTCACTTAAAACGTCAGTGTAAGTTGTCCTTAGATTGACGCTATAGGTTTTCTTTTTTAAAAGTAATTTCCTTCAGTAGATGTACCGTGTGAGTCTAGAACTCATGAAATATCATGTTACAGCTGTTGGTCTCTTAGCTGATGGCCTGTGTCACTGGCTTTGTTGAAAATCTCGTTTTCTAAATAGGGACAGAACTGTTTGTTCATGTGTTGCTGGCTGTTGATCTCACCCAGACTTCAGTTTAGGTCCTGTCCTGACACAGGTTGAAATCACTGCTTTCTCCTTTGTTGTGAGCAAATACTGATGCTTGTTTTTAATACTGGTTACTTCCTTTTGGTCAACGTGATAGACTTGTCTCATGTATAGATGTTTTCCAAAACTTTTATCTTTGGTTCTGGTAGCATCTCACATAGTTGAGGGAATTTATTATATTTGGCGTAACTTCATCTTGGCTGCTTAGAACTTTGATGGAAAAACTTGAGCTCTCCAGAAGAGACTGTTAACGAGGCAGCACTGCATGCAGCAGGGTGTTTGGCCTGTTGAGTACCAGGAACCCAGTCGTGTCAAAGAACTACATACAGGAAACTCCAGTACTCTGGCCACCTGATGCGAAGAGCTGACTCATTTGAAAAGACCCTGATGTTGGGGAAGATTGAGGGCCGGAGGAGAAGGGGACAACAGAGGATGAGATGCTTAGATGGCATCACTGACTGGATGGACATGGGTTTGGGTGTGCTCCGGGAGTTGGTGATGCACAGGGAGGCCTGTCGTGCTGCGATTCATGGGGTCGCAAAGAGTCGGACACGACTGAGCGACTGAACTGATACACTTAAGGAACTATGGATAAGACAGATTTAACCATTAGTAGCTTACCAACTGTTTTATTAAGACGCGTCATTATTGTGGCTCTGTAAGTGTATATGCTGTATGCTTTTGTTGCAGACTGGACGACTAGAGTGAAGCAAATTGCCAAGTTGTGGAGAAAAGCAAGCTCCCAGGAGAGAGCGCCATATGTGGTATTTACAAAGCTCCCGCGTGTTGTGTCCTTGTACACAAGACCTGAAGCTTACTCTCATTGTCTTAGCTTAATAAAGAATTTTCCATTGCAGAAAAAAACCTATGTTGAATACTTGTATAGCTAATAACCAGCTTTGTTTTATAGTGATTTCCTCACTCATGATGTCTTAATATAGAGGGTGACATTCTCACAAGCTGGTGAACAGAACCAGCATGTTGAAGGTTGAAGTCACTTATTCTGAGAGCATGGTTAACTCATTTCACTTTTAAATTGTTTTATTATCTCTTTAAAAAAGTACTAAATTTTGCAACTACATTACTGTGCCTCAGTTATTTCCACAATAAGTCCTTTTTGTATTAAGTATAGTAGAGGATTTTTGTGTATCTTAAAAGAGACATATGTGGACACTTTGAAGGAGTTTTTGAAATATGGACTTTGCCAGGAATTATTAGGGTGTTTTATTATAAGAGTCACTGTTCAGATGGTGAATTATTTTCTTCCAAAGAGCCAAGTTGAGGTTGTCAACTGGATCCAAATCTTTGCTTTTATTTTAAAGCATTTTAAATCTGCATTATTGTTTTGACAAACATGCAGCTTCTTTCTACTCCAATCTTCAGCACATGCACTGTCAGTGATACTGGCTGCTGGGACAAAGCAAGACATCTCTGTTTTGGGGGTTGTGTTGATGACTTTTTGTTTTGTTTTCCCTTGACTGGCAGAAGTAATGGCACAGTCTTTTTAATGTTTCCCAGTGGTGGGTTTTTTATTTGTTTATTTTTGAATGTTAAGCTTCAAATTCCTGATTTTAGATTTGGAGAATTGATTTGGTGTTCTTTGCTGTAAATTGACAGAGGTATTAATCTTTGCATTTTTTGAGGAGTTTGTTATCAGAATTAGGATTGAAAAATGTTAGATTATACCTGGGTTCTCTAACCGTGTTCAAATAGCGAGATGGAAACAAGTCTTCAGTGGAAACATGCCTTATAAAAGGGGAGGTTGGGGTGGTGTTTAATCTTTTCATGTAAGAGGCTGTGAGTTCTGAAGGATATTTCAGCTATTTAACCTGACATTTTCTTAAATTGGTATGATAAAGTTTGTCATAATTTTTCTAATTTTAACATATACTGGGAGATAATCTCCTTCTCCTTTTTTCAAAGCAAAAAGCCAGAGATAACAGAGCAGCTTTACGCATTAATAAAGTACAGATGTCAAATGATTCCATGAAAAGGCAGCAACAGCAAGACAGCATTGATCCCAGCTCTCGCATCGATTCGGATCTTTTTAAAGATCCACTAAAGCAAAGAGAATCAGAACATGAACAGGAATGGAAGTTCAGACAGGTGTGTGTGTGTCTTTTGGGTTTATTTTTTAAGAATTGACTTTTTAAGTTGGTTTTTTGGTTTTTGAGAAAAGAACTATTTATGTCATCATTTCAGGTACAGTTCTTTCTAAAATATAAAAATGTGATTAAAAATAGGTTTCCTTTTTTCAGTAAAATACATTTATGTTGACTTTGGGAAGTTTTAGTAAATATTATAAACAACATAATTCTGTGGACATTAGGTATGCTCTGGTGAATAACTGTCTCCCCTCTTCAGGAATTTATAATTTAATACAGGAGCAATCTGAAAACTAATGACCACAGATACATTTTCTGTTGCTCCCACCTCACCCCACGGGGTGGGGAGCGCTGTGTTCTTCCTTAAACATAGGCTTGTTTTCCTGTTTGAACAGCAAATGCGTCAGAAAAGCAAGCAGCAGGCTAAGATCGAAGCCACACAGAAGCTGGAGCAGGTGAAGAGCGAGCAGCAGCAGCAGCAGCAGCAGCAGCAGCAGCTCAGCTCTCAGCCTGCGGCGGGCCAGTCCGGCTCAGATACACCCAGCAGTGGGGTCCAGAGCCCCCTGACCCCGCAGCCCGGCAATGGAAGTCTGTCTCCCGCCCAGTCGTTCCACAAGGACCTGTTTACAAAGCCGCTGCCCACCACCTCCACTCCCGCCGCCTCAGATGACGTGTTTGTGAAACCACAGGCCCGCCCGCCTCCCCCGGCGCCCTCGCGGCTTTCTGTGCAGGAAAGTCTGTCTCAGGCCCAGCCTTCGCAGCCCCCGTCGCCACAGGTGTTTTCCCCTGGATCGTCTAGCTCCCGACCGCCGTCTCCAGTGGACCCTTACGCAAAAATGGTGGGTACCCCACGGCCACCTCCCGGGGGCCACGGCTTTCCCAGAAGAAACTCTGCGCTGGCGGAGAGCTGTGGGCCGCTGGTGTCGGGCTCCAGGCCGCCTCAGATGGGTGAGGCCATGGCAAACCGGCCATCCCCGGTCCGAGAGGCGTGCGCTGCGTCCACACCAAGCAGTGATCCCTACGCAAAGCCTCCAGACACCCCTCGGCCTGTGATGACAGAGCCATTTCCCAAGCCTCTCGGCCTGCCCAGGTCTCCTGCCGTTTCTGAGCAGACCTCACAAGGCCCTCTCACCCCTGGCACCACCAGTGACCACTTCCCCAAACCATCTCCTCGGGCAGATGCATTTCAGAGACAGCGGATCCCTGACCCGTATGCTCGACCCTTGTTGACACCTGCTCCTCTTGACGGTGGTCCTGGCCCTTTTAAGGCTCCGATGCAGCCCCCGCCTCCCTCCCAGGATCCTTACGGGCCAGCGTCCCAGGCACCAAGGAGGTTGTCCATTGACCCTTATGAAAGGCCCGCGTTGACACCACGACCTCCAGACAGCTTTTCACATAACCAGTCAAGTGATCCCTATAGTCAGCCTCCCCTCACCCCACATCCAGCAATGAATGAATCTTTCTCCCATCCTTCGAGGGCTTTTTCCCAGCCTGGACCCATGTCAAGGCCAACATCTCAGGACCCGTATTCCCAGCCTCCAGGAACTCCACGACCTGTCCTGGATTCCTATTCCCAGCCCCCAGGAACATCTCGCTCCAACCCAGACCCCTATTCTCAACCTCCTGGAACTCCCCGGCCCACCACAATGGACCCATATAGTCAGCAGCCGCCAACCCCACGGCCATCTGCACAAGCAGACTTGTTTGCTGCATCTGCAGCCAGTCAGAGGCATTCTGACCCATATGCTCATCCTCCTGGAACGCCAAGACCTGGAATGTCTGTTCCTTACTCTCAAACACCAGCAGCCCCACGGCCAAGGATTTCAGAGGGTTTTAGTAGGTCCTCGACAAGACCGGCTCTCATGCTGAATCAGGATCCTTTCCTGCAAGCACATAATCGAGGAGCAGCCTTACCTGGCCCTTTGGTAAGGCCACCTGATGCTTGTTCCCAGACTCCCAGGCCGCCTGGTCATGGTCTTTCAGACGCTTTTAGTCGTGTTTCCCCCTCTGCTCCCCGTGACCCCTACGATCAGCCTCCCAGGACTCCAAGACCGCAGCCTGACACTTTTGGAACAAGTCAGGTTGCCCATGATGTTGCTGATCAGCCACGACCTGGGTCTGAGGGGAGCTTTGGGGCTCCTTCCAATGCACCCATGACTCCGCAAGGCCAGCAGTTCTCCGGCGTCTCCCAGCTTCCCGGACCCGTACCCACCTCAGGGGTCACCGACACGCAGAGCACTGTCAACATGTCCCAGGCTGATACAGAGAAATTGAGACAGGTAAGCAGCTTGAATCTTCTTAGTTGTCTTACATGTGTAATTTGAGAAAGCTGTTGTTATCGAGTAACTTATATACAGATGTTAAAGCTGATCTTTTCAGTAGGATTTGTCAATTTCAGTCCTCATGAGTTTGTAGGGGAATTCTTAAATGTGAAAGCTTCAGTTCTGTGGTGGTTATATGGCAAGGAAAAGGACCCAAATCATGTTTATTTTTTACAACCTATTGACTACTTAAGTGTAGCTTGTGTTTTATCGTACTTTGAAATACTAAGGTTCAAACAGTACCATAGTGGAACATTAGAATCATTGAGGCTGAGAAAGGCACGGGTCGGCAGAAGTCCCAGTCAGCTTGTGTTTCCTTCCGTCCAGCGACAGAAGCTCCGTGAGATTATCCTCCAGCAGCAGCAGCAGAAGAAGATGGCCGGTCGGCAGGAGAAGGGAACGCAGGACCCAGGAGCGTTGCCACACCCGGGGCCCCCGCCACACTGGCAGCCTGAGAGCGTCGGCCAGGCGTTTGCCCGGCCCCCACCCCCCTACCCTGGGAGCATCAGGTCTCCCATGGTCCCCCCTCTGGGACCTCGATACTCCGTTTTCCCGAAGGAGGCCCGTGGCGTCTATCCTGATGTCAGCGGTATGGGGATGAGGCCGCATGGATTCAGGTGAGGCTTTTCATTTCATGTCAGAGTAAACTGCCAACAGAAGAAGGGGATGCCCAACTGAAAGGACTTCTTTTTACCCCTTTTTAATTGAAGTGTAGTTTATTTGCAGTGCTGTGTTAGTTTCAGGTGTACAGCAGAGTGTTTTGTACGTTCATATATTCTTGGATAGGACTCCTAATCAAGACCTCGTTGCTCGGTTTTACATCTTGATTCCTTTGAGATAAAATCGGTGTTTTCCACTAATGAGAGGTCATAGATTTTTTTTCTAAACCTCATAAGTACTCTACAGACTAAAAACGTTCCCTTTGTTATTAAACATTGACTGTACTAGCATTACAGATGATATTGTTATCATACTAATCAGACCTCTGATACGTTACCGCCATATTCAAATATGTGATGTGAATTCTTAGATTCTAATTTTAATTTACACTGTAAATATTCGTGGAAATTTCCAAATTGAAAGGATATTGTCATGTAGGAACGTCTCATGATGAAATAGGATTGTAAAATTAGTGGTTTTCTTTTTTGAAATGACTAGTAGAATGGTCAAAGCCAAATGTGGGCCTGAATTGTAACGAGGAAGCATTTCTTTAACATTTGCTTTTCATTTTATCAGGTATATTTTTAATCTTAATACCTACCTTCATGTTAAAGTCTTCCCCTGTTTTTCTTTTTTCTTTCTCCTTTATGCCTCTTACTTTGTTTATTTGTACATGCTAAGTCGCTTCAGTCCCCATGGACTGTAGTCTGCCAGGCTTCTCTGTCTGTGGAGTTCTCCAGGCAAGAATACTGGAGTGGGTTACTGTGCCCTTCTCCAAGGGATCTTCCCAACCCAAGATTGGAACCAGTGTCTCTTATTAAGTCTTCTGCATTAACAGGCGTGTTCTTTACCACTAGTGCTGCCTGGGAAACACATTTGTTTTTAACTTGCCTTTCTTTCTTTCTAGAATGAGGTACAATATAAATAAGTTTTTCTGTAATTCATTCATTTACTGAGTCTTTACAGATAATGCCTATCATTCTTTTCTTACTACCCCTGGTTCTCATTCTTTGAGCAAATTGGTTAATCTGTCCAGTCATCATGCCTTTGTTTTCTTATGTGCAGAGACCTGTAAGTCTCTCTGGTAAAATTCCTTAGACCTCCTATTCAAGCGTCCCCCTAAATCAGCTTCCTCCATATCATAGCCTTCTTTGCAACTCCAGTAGTACATTCTGATTTGTAAACAACCGATTTCCATCTGCTTGTTTGTTTCCCTTTGTCTTCGTTTATGGTGTCTGTTAGATGTCATCAGAGCTCAGGTATGGTATTTACTGTAGAGTATTTGGCAAACATCTATGTTCATATAGGTTCTTTATAAATACTTTCTAATGGTGATAGTTTTGTTTTTGCTAAGTCATTATTACAGTCAGCAACATTTTGTGTGCTTACTTAGTCGTGTCTGAGTCTGTGTGATCTCATGGACTGCTGCCCACAGGGCTCCTCTGTCCATGGGATTTTCCTGGCAAAAGTACTGGAGTGGTTTGCCATTTCCTTCCAGAGGATCTTCCCAACCCAGGGATTGAACCCTGGTCTCCCAGATTGTAGGCAGGTTCTTTACCATCTGAGCCACCAGGGGAGCCCTTACTGTATTCTAAAACTTTTCCTCTTTATCAACCTAATTCTGAATTCAGTACGATACTTTATGTTAACTATCTGTGTTATTTTTTTCTTCTTTTAGGTTTGGATTTCCAGGAGGTGGTCATAGCACCTTGTCAGGTCAGGAACGCTTCCTTGTACCTCCTCAGCAAATGCAAGGATCTGGAGTTCCTCCACAGCTCAGAAGGTCTCTATCTGTAGATATGCCCAGGCCTTTAAATAACTCACCAATGAATAATCCTGGTGGACTTCCTGTACATTTTCCAGCACAGAACCTGCCAGTTCAGCAGCATAACATACTGGGCCAGGCCTTCATTGAGCTGAGGCACCGGGCCCCAGACGGGAGGCCCCGACTGCCCTTCCCTACTGCTCCTGGCAGTGTCATCGAGGCGCCCTCCCATGCCCGCCAGGGAAGCTTCATTCCCCGGCCCGACTACCTGGGCCCCAGACACCCAGACCCCATGAGACGACCCTCCCAAGGACTCCCTCATCAGCTGCCCGTGCACCCAAGTTTGGAGCAAGTGCCGCCATCTCAGCAAGAGCAGAGCCACGCTGTCCATCCGTCTGCCATGGTCATGGGGCCTCTGAGTCATCCCTCGGGTGGTGAGTTCTCAGAGGCCCCTTTGTCGGCCTCTGTGCCAGCTGAAACGACATCTGAAAACTTACAGATAAGCACCCAGCCTTCAGATGGTCTCGAAGAAAAGCTTGATTCTGATGACCCGTCTGTCAAAGAACTCGATGTTAAAGACCTCGAAGGGGTTGAAGTCAAAGACTTAGATGATGAAGATCTTGAAAATTTAAACCTGGATACAGAGGACGGCAAGGGGGATGAATTGGATACTCTGGGGAATTTGGAAGCTAATGACCCCAACCTGGATGACCTCTTACGGTCGGGAGAGTTTGATATCATCGCCTATACAGACCCAGAACTTGACCTGGGAGATAAGAAAAGCATGTTTAACGAGGAGCTGGACCTCAGTGTCCCAATTGACGATAAGTTAGATAGTCAGTGTGTGTCTGCTGAACCCGAAGAAAAGGAACGAGACAACAGAAGTGTGGCACCTTCTGATAAGCCTTCTCCTTGGAAAAAACCCACTGCCAGCAGCGAGATAAAAACGGAAGTACTGTCTCCAAATTCTAAAGGGGGAGCCAAATGTGAAGGTGAGAAAAGCGAGGAGGGTAAAGATACTGTTGACCCTCCCTGCCCAGCGGCCTCTGCTCCTCTGGACAGGAGTGCTGGGGACAAGGCTCCCGTGCAGCCCTGTGATGCAGCTCTGCTGGAGAAAAGAGCTACGCAAGAAACAACCGGCTCCAGCCCAAGTGTGGCTCACGGGGCTGCTCAGCTGCCTGCTGAGGATGCCATCACCCCATGCGGCATACCTGGGCCAACTCCAGTCCTCTCAAGTTTACTTGCTAACGAAAAACCTGATACTACAGACATGAGGCCGTTGGGATCTCCACCACCAACTTTGCCAGCGTCCCCATCCGGTCACGTGTCCAGTTTGCCTCCCCCTCTGATGACAACTCCTGGTCATGTTTTGGATAATACCATGAATTCTAATGTGGCAGTAGTCCCTCGACTAAACCATGCTTTCCCTCAAGGTGTTCAGGTAAATCCAGGCTTCATTCAGGGTCAGCCGCCAGTAAACCACAGTTTTGGGACAGGCAAGCCTGCCAGTCAGCCTGTGCCCCTGACCAGTCAGCCTGGGACCAGTGGCATGTCTGGAGCCCAGCAGCTAATGATTCCTCAGACGTTAGCCCAGCAGAGCAGAGAGAGGCCCCTTCTTCTGGAGGAGCAGCCTCTACTTCTGCAGGACCTTTTGGATCAAGAGAGACAAGAGCAGCAGCAGCAGAGACAGATGCAAGCCATGATCCGCCAGCGGTCCGAGCCGTTCTTCCCTAATATCGGTAGGAGTTCCTCTGAGTTTCAGAAATGATTACCATGGGCTTGGGTGGAATGTGGTATGCTTACAAGCTTTTTTCTGTATTAAAATTACATGTGGACTAGAGTACTGAGGGCTGTATTTCTGTTCCTTCTTCGGCTTTGAGATGAAAGTGATGAAGTCTTTAAGATTCCTCCCTGGTAAATCAAGAAATTAAAAACTCTTGGAGTTTTAGACCGTCTCATTTCTATTTTTTATGGGATGACTTAATAGAAATAAATCTTTTTTTCCTTCCTTCTGACCATTATTGCCAGGTATTTTAAGAGTCATTGAAAGATGAATTTAAAGAAATCATGCTAGGAGTAAACTTCTCACTTGTACAATGGATGCTTGGCAGTTTCTTCAGTCATGTAAAGCCCTTTGACTTATTTCAGTAGCTTACTAATTTGGGGGAACAACCCCCATAAAAACAGCAGTGCACTAAAAACGCCTGAGTGCCTCTGAGAGAGAGCTAGCACTCACAGGACACATGTCCAAGGAGTCCTTTCTTTCTTTCTCTTTTTTTTTGAATGTTTCTTTTTCTAAACAATAAAATTGACCTTCTGTCCTACGTTCATTACCAGTTTCATCATTTTAGCTCATTTCTGTATGCAAAGAGGTCTTTTCCCTTAGCCTGTCCTTATTGTAAGAACTTGATACATTTTTCTCTTGAGTAATAACCAATTTAGCCAATAACCAGTTCCTTAGTGTTTGTAATAAGTGCAGCTTCTCATCATGGTGGAACGTTCTGCTGAGCCTTGTGAAAGTTTAGATGAATGGAATTGCATCGCTTTAGGTTACTGCTATCATTTCCCTTATGCCAATATTTGACAAATACCTTGTTTTGATTCTTGCAGGACTGAGGTATTAAATGCATTGATCACGTAGATGGGAATAAATTCAGGATGAGGTTCTCATGATTCTTTACCTAGTATAGAGACCTATAACAGTGATGATTAAATAACAAGGATTAAGAGTCTTAAGTTACGTAATGTTTGTGAGTTACGTTACCTCTTAGTGTCACTTGAACCAAGTACTGTGAAATAAGTAACTTTAAAATATGTTTCTTCTTTAGATTTTGATGCAATTACAGACCCTATAATGAAAGCCAAAATGGTGGCCCTTAAGGGCATAAATAAAGTAATGGCACAAAACAATATGGGCATGCCACCAATGGTTATGAACAGGTAGGTAAAGATGTTTCTCATTCTTACTGCGCATCAAAAGTGCATGAAAGTATTACTAGTTACTAGAAGGAGCATATAGTGACTCAAAACTAGTATTCTAGGGGTGAACGGTAATTATTTCAGTTAGTTGCAACATCAGCTGAATATGACCCAAAGCAAAACGCTGCACGAATGTAAAGATTGAGTTTCCATTGTTTCAGGGTAAACATGATAGAGCGTCATAGAGTGGTTTGCAAGGTTGACTTGACTAAGCAGGATATTCAACATGTTTAAGTACATGCTCGTTTAAGTACTTTGGAGTAGGTAATGCTGACCAAAAACGGCTTGGGACAGAGATGCTTCCTCCTGAGTAGGTGAGGGTGAGCAGGCAGACAGACGTTAAACTGTTCTGTGCTGAGAGCAGAAGATAGTGTGTTAGTCTGAAGGCTTTTTAGTCAGTCCATCAGAGGGCGTATGAGAGTTAGCACTTTGAAACTTTATAAGCCTTTCACTATTAATAGGAAAAAATGTGAAAATTATACATGAGAGAAGATTATGAGTTACTAGACTCTCTGAATTTCTGAAATTATTTACACCCCCTAAGGGGGTGTTACATAATGACAGGCAGTGTTTCTTAAGTTCTGATAGTGTACCATCATCAGAATTATGTGGTAGCTTTTTTAAAAATGTAGGTTCCTTCACTCAACCACAGACATACTGAATCGGAGTATTTGGAGATGGTGCTTGTAGTTTTAGCGAGCGCCATCTCTGTGTATTGCTGTTTGAGAACTTCTGTCCATAAAGTGGGCATTGAGCCTCAGTTTAGCTTAATTGCTTGTGGTGTGGATGATCGTGGAATTGAATATGAAGTCTACATGAATTTAAACACAGTTCTTCAAAGGTGCTCTGTTGGATACTTTGGAAATGGTTGGGAAGCATTATTGAGATCAAAGAAGAGACTGTAATGACTTGCATGCACAGCGTCTGTGAACACTGTTTCTCTGTCATGAGGGTTCTTAACTTTATGTCGTGGACTTTTTTGACATTCCAGTAAAGCCTTCGAATTCCTCAGAATATTTTAATGCCAAACCAAAAACATAATACTACAGAGGAGATCAATTGCATTTGAAATAGTTATTTAAATGTAAAAGTTACAGTATATGTGCTTCTGTAATACATGAATAAATTTGGCAATAGGTCTAGTAACCTCCATACTTTCAAAAGAATGATGTGACGAACCTAAATGACCGATTGGGTTTGTGCAACGGCTTTTACCATGAAAATAACAAGTTCTGTTTTTGAAAAGTCACAGTACTGCTGCTAATACAGTAGTTTGCTGCCTGTAGTCAAGATAGGAGGGAATTATAAATTTAATTCTGCACTTCATTTAAAATTCAGACCTGAGATTTGGAACCCCTGCGCCTTCAGCGCCAGGTCTCCACCACTCAGACACACTGGTGTGTTAGTCAGCCAGCGAGTTGTTAGCGCTTCTGCTGAGGTTTCTGAAGAGGCAGAGATGATGGTCTCTCTTGCCCGTGGTGACATAAGTTGACTGAGGGTGATGGACAGTATGTGCTCTGTAGATTGAGACACCGTTCCACACCAGGCTATAGTGGGGCCAGGGGGCAACAGATGAATCAAAAAGCTGAATAAAAATATTAAAAAGCATATGTTCCAAATTCTGATTAGGCATCAATTATTATGTTAGACATAATTATCTACTTAGACATTAATTATAATGTTCGATAAATTTGGGAGATGATAACGTTGAAGCATTTGGTAACTCTAGATACAGTGTTTTCATTCAAAGCAGTAATGTTTCTGAAGTTTTTAACTAGAGTAAGTAACATTTTGCCAGTTATTTTTAACCGTACAGGTTTTTTTTCTTGGTCAGGGATCAGTTTTTGATTTGCTCTAACTTTTAGATAGAAGGATATGTGAAGCTTCTTAATTGAGATAGATCTTTTGTTTTAAATAAAGATCAGAATAAACAGTTTGATTACATAAATGCTAAGAAAACTATGCCTTCATTATTTTCTAAAAGATATGAATTAATTGTAATGTATAATGAGGCTCGTAACAGAATGGACTCTCTGGACAGCCTCACGGGCACTGCAGCCACAGTGGTCGCTGTGAGGAAAGTTAACCTCCCTGGATCTTCCCTTTCATCATAAGGAAAATGAGTAGGGAGAATTTGCACTCCACAGAAGCATGTCGTAGGTTGGGGAACAAAAACCAGGGCCTGAGGACGTGTTTTGACAAGACACACATCGCCATGACTCCTCCTTCCCGGGAAGAGAACATGGTTCAGTACGTAAAGATACTGTCAGTTCCAAATATTTCCTTGATGCTGAGTCATTCCTTCTGCAGGTTCCCCTTCATGGGCCAGTCAGCGACCGGGGCACAGAGTGGGGACGGCCAGACCCTCCTGCCACAGGCAGTCGCTCAGGTATTGCCGCCCGTCACCAGTCACTCTAGAACTCCAGTGCGTTTCCCTGGGCCTCGCTGTCTTTACAGTGCGGCCACGTCTAGGAAACAGTAGAAGTCCTAAACATGGCCCGTGTGTTACCGGCTCAGCAGAAATAAGATACTGAAGGTTCAAACGTTGGCAGTTTCTGCAAAGGATCTGTATGTTTAAGGGTCGAAGGTCACTTGGAGGGAAGGCAGGTGCTTAGGGTCTTAGGGTTTGGTCCTTTACTTTTAAGTCCACAGAGACGTTTGCACGTCCAGCATTTTAGAATTCACTCATCACATTTAAATGTAAAACTGCTACAAATTGCAGAGAATAATGATTATAGTCATTTTATTTACATGCAATCATGTGCTGCAGTTTATTCCTTGGAGTAATTTAATTTTTGAAGTCCTTAACACTCACAATGATCAGCTCGAAGTGTAAGCATCCAGTGTCGGGTGATGTCCAGGAAGGCCAGAGCTGCACTTCAGACTGTGTGTTCAGTTTTTTGTTTCCTCAGGTTCTGCCTAGGAAAAAAAAGAGAAAGCTACCTACTTTCTACATGTCTTTTGGGCACTTTCTTTTTGCCCTGCTTTAGATTTATTATGCTGGTAATTATATTTTCATTAAAAAAAGCCATCTGACACTGTTGAAAAAACATAGGCTTCATAGCTGAGTTTAATCTGATTTCCACTATGAGTTTATTGGGATTTGGGGGCAAACTTTTTAGCCTCTGTTTTGATCTGTCAGCTGTTACACCACCTGCTTTGCAGGATTTTATGGATTACGTTTAGTGCATTCTAGGTGCTGATATTATTTGTTGTAGTTACTTTGTCTACAGCTCATGTCTAAAAGAATTTGTGAGAACTCAGTAAATGCTTTTTCAAAGTTAATTTTATTTATCAGATTGTTACCGGGGAATTGTGTGATGATAACTATTTATTTAGTCTCCCTGGAAAAAAACAAGCCATTCAATTAGAAAATGAGAGTAATATTTAAATTAGTGTATATTTGTTTTATGATTTGTGCCTGTTAGAGATAACTGGTTCTTATTTATAAATAACTCTGTGAAGTTGAATTTAGTAAATCTGGAACCCATGTTTCTATGTCTTAGTTGCTGAAGAAACCAGGTAGATTTGATCACAAAATAGGGTTTTATGTGAGTCTTTAGCTAAGTACTGTTTGATTTGCCCTACTACCATATTTTTGATGAATAACCTCTTAGTTCAAAAATAATTGTTTTTCAACTGAGACCTAGCAAATATAACAGTTCAGAGGTAGTTTAAAATTTTCAAAAAGTAGGTTGTCACCACAGAAATCATTCTACTTTTTATTGAAACAAAAGCTTCAAAGATGTCATAAAAAATTAAAGTTTTTTCCCTTCCACTTCTTTTTCCTTTTTTTTTAAGTTTTTGTCCCCCTTTAACTGAAATGTGGAATAAACCTATTTGTAAATTTTACTTATTTTAGGATGGCAGTATAACACATCAGATTTCTAGGCCTAATCCTCCAAATTTTGGTCCAGGCTTTGTCAGTAAGTATAAATCTAATCAGTTACGTGTTCTCTGGGGATTGCTGGTTTGCACTATATCTGTGTTCTTATAAAATCTCGGAGTTAGTGTAGGTGTGTTATCTGAAATCATAGTGCCCTCAACCTTTTGTTAAACATTGCTGCTGCCCTGTTGGGGTCCTCTTCCTCAAGGCCTGTATCTCGCTGCTTTGCTTTTCTTGTTTCTGTGCATGAGTACTTACGGGTAGAGATGAGTATTTTAATACAGGAAAACCACCTCCTGGTTCTCTTCAGCGTTGCTGCTGTTTCTGTGTGTAGCGTAGACTGGGCACTTCACAATCTGTGGCGTCAGACCACTTCTTTTCTAATGACTGTCTGTCAGTGACAAGGACACTAAATGGGAACAGCAGAGGGTGTGTGCTTAAAGAGGAGCGAGTTTAGCAGCATGGTGTGAAGTCAGGGATGCAGGATGCTGCCACATTCCTCCTAGTTACCTTCAGGGGTCCCACGGTGCTTCAGGATAGCATTTAAAGTTCTCCCCAGACTGAACCTTTCTGAACTCTCCAGACTGTCTAGCTAACTTTTTTTTCACCGTTATTTTTCATTTTGCTCACCTCTGCTCTCCTGGTTCCAGAAACCAGAAAGGCTTTCCTTGCGGTAGGTCTCATTCTACCAGAAGCAGAACTTCTGAAATCTTGTGAAAAAGCCTGTTCTAGAACAATGCCCTGCAAATTTAGTAGACGAGATTCAAGTTCATACACGTGCAGAACTTCTGGGTTTAAGAACAAACCCAAAGTCCAACCTTTTGAAACTCCCCTTTCATTAATGATTATAATTTGAATACATATTTGCCTTAAAAACAAGTGAACTACTGAAACCAACTGGCTTTTTCTGGCTTTATTGTGCCCATTGACTTTGGGTGGATTCTTACTGTATGACGATATTCTGTTATCATTGATGTAATTTTTCAGCTAATGTCCTTCTTGGAATTGTATTTATTCATTTCTTTGTCTGAAAGTGAGTCAAAACAGTATATTCTGAATTTTACAACATAAGATGACTTTTTTTTTTTTTTAAACTTGGCATCAGTGAAGTAAAGTGCCCTCAAAGAATAAAGTTAGGAATATTGCTACAAGATGAAGAAATACAACTGTTTGGGGAGGTTTTAATGACAGTCATACCAGTGGTAAAGATTTTACTTGGTTAATGGCTTATTTATAGAAATATAAAAGACAGAATTCTTAAAAATCATCAGTTTTTTTAATTTACAGATTGCCTTTATAAAGCAGACTTCATATTGGTCCTTTCTAAAACATTCCAGGTTCTTTCCCTGTTAGTTCAGGACCTATTTTCACTATTTAGAAATAGGGGAAACCTTATAAACTTAGGAACGTTAGCGCGGGAAATGAAACCTGGTCCATGCTCTGGACCTTGGTAGGCTGTGTCTTACTTCATCTCTTCAGAATCTGTGAAGTTGAGTTAATCAAATAGAAGTGTACTTTATTTTAGTAAATAGTGGCTTTCGGGTTAGAGAATTCGATAATTTAGTAGTTAAAAAGTACCCTATCAGATAAGTCTAATGCTTCTCAAAGATTGGGTTTATAGTATTTATGAGGTTAGCCTGTGTCCTAAGAATATGCATTATTTAGTTTTCTTAAATATTTTTCTAAAATCTTCTACTCTATAGTTGCATTATGGTCTAATATTTAGTATTATGTTTTCAAAATACCTATGACAAGGTCAAGATGAAACTGTTTCCTTACAAAATGGATTTGTGTATCTTGTATTGGACGCTTTAGAAAATTAACACAGATGAATTTTAATTTTTTCCCTCAGATGATTCACAACGTAAACAGTACGAAGAATGGCTTCAGGAGACCCAACAGCTTCTTCAGATGCAGCAGAAATATCTTGAAGAACAGATCGGTGCGCACAGGAAATCAAAGAAGGCCCTCTCAGCTAAGCAGCGCACCGCCAAGAAGGCCGGGCGAGCGTTCCCGGAGGAGGACGCCGAGCAGCTCAAGCATGTCACCGAGCAGCAGAGCATGGTCCAGAAGCAGCTGGAGCAGGTAGCACGGCCTGGCCAATCAGCCTGCTCCTGATTTTAGTTAGGAATGGGTTTGGGTGGGGTAAGTGGCACTCAGGAGTGCGCTGTCAGAAATGACAGCTCTCAGACCTCTTACTGGGGGGGCGACGGCCCCAGTCCTTGGCTACAGAGTCACGGCCACACAGTGCATGCTGCGGTGAGTGCCTCTGACAAGACGTGTCGTCCCAGTCCAGCCTCAGAGGAACTGTGTGCGTGCCCTGGTAGGAGGCCCTGATAGAGCTGGAGGGGTGGACGTGCTTTTCCTGCACTGAGGGGTCCCCGTGCAGTCTTCAGCCTTCCTGGAGATAACGTGGGGAGAGCCTCGGTTTTCTGTCAGGACTTGGAGTTGACCTTTGCCTTGCCTGTCTTTGGTTCCCTCGTCTCCAGTGGAATTTCACATGGAGCATTTGAATCATTCTGGTGGGTTTTTTTTTTTAATACTATGTTTTTATTAGTGTTCCCTCTCAGTATTTTGATATTAATATGCATTGGCTGTACAGGACTCATTCCTGAAATACAAGACCAGTTTGCTGTTATCGTCCATTATAAACCTGATGGTTCTCAAAATGTTCATACAGAAATAGCAGTTATACTTACAAAGAGGTAAAATTTGAGATTTTTATTTAAAATAAAACAGTGTTGAAAATGCATGAAGGGAACCCTCTTAGGTATTTACTTGAATTAAAAACTTAGGTTCACCCAAAACCTGTGCATACACATAGGGACAGCATCCCTAACAAAGTCACCAAAAACCGGGACACCCCCACACCCCCGGAGCCCTCCTCTGGTGGTGAATGTTTGGACAAAGCATGGTCCTTTCGAATGATGAAATACTTACTCAGCAGTCAAAAAGGGTGGAACTGCTGACACACCACAGCTGGGGTAGATATAGCAAGAGCATTGTGCTGAGTGAAAGAAGCTAATCCCGAAAGGTTATGTATTGATTCCATTTATAGAAAATTCTTGAAAAGACAGAATTACATAGATGGATGGTAGTTAGTGGCTGCCAGGGCCTAGAGGTGCGGGAGGCGGCGTTGACTACCAAGGGGTGGTAGCCTGTTTCTTGGGTGTCGTGATGGCCATACGGGTCTTTTTCACCTGTGTTGAAGTTCATAGAATTATACATCAGAAAGGTCCGTCTTGTTTTTGATTGTCAGCAGAAATTTTATTTTCCAAGTTAATAGTAAAAAAGGAGCAGTTTGATTGACTCGGTAAAAATCACAGAAGAGCTTTCTGCATAGGAAACTTAGTCGCATGCCCTGTCTTACCTAACCTTCTGAACAAGGGGGCGTTATCACCATTTTACACAGGAAAGGTTGAGGGCAGGAGGAAAGGGGACGACAGAGGACGAGATGGTTGGATGGCATCGCTGACTCAATGGACATGAGTTTGAGCAAGCTCTGGGAGATGATGAAGGACAGGGAAGCCTGGCGTGCTACAGTTCATAGGGTCCCAAAGAGTCAGACATCACTTAGCGACTGAACAACAGCAAACGAAGAATCTACTAAGTCATCGTGGAAGCAGATGGGATAGCCGATGCGAGGATTAAGGGTCTGGACTCGGGCACTTTATCTGCTGGCTGTGGTGTTGTTGGGGTCCTCCCTGTGGTGGTGTTGGGGGCCTCCTTGGTGGCTCGGATGGTAAAGCGTCTGCCTATAATCCGGGAGGCCCAGGTTCAATCCCTGGGTCAGGAAGATCCCCTGGAGAAGGAAATGGCAACCCACTCCAGTATTTTTGCCTGGCAAATCCCATGGATGGAGGAGCCCGGTGAGCTACAGTCCATGGGGTCTCAAAGAGTTAGTCACGACTGAGAGTGACTTCACTCACTCACTCATGTTTTTGCTCTGTCGCTAATTTATTGAAACTCTACCGTGTTCTGTAGCATGCCAGGCTCTCCTGTCTCTCAGAGTTTGCTCAAAGTGGCGTTATTGAGTCAGTGATGATGTCTCCCCATCTCGTCCTCTGCCGCCCCCTGGCAGTTACAGTACGATCCCCTTGTTTAAAACTAGGACTCTTACAGAGTGAGGTTTCGTTTCTCTTTAAATTTACTTTCTGGGACCATTTTTTACTGCGAGTAAATATGCTTTTAAGGATTCTTTTATAAGTTATTTTTAGCCTTGTTATTGCCTTCTGGTATATTTCTATAAAATTTTTTATGATGAGGGCCTAGTCTTTGCATATACATGGATCAAACCCTATTTAGAAATTAATGCTATATTTGGAAAGTAGGACACATCATCTGTTACATAGTTGGCAACAATCCAGTGTAATCTTGTTAAGATAAGAGACTGATGACAGTGTTTTTAAGAGAATTTTAAAGTGTCCTGGGAGCGGCCTGGCTCAGCACCTTCTGTATTCCAGATCGTGTTTTGGGTGCTTAGTGTGTGTTCACCCTCCTTCCCCAAAGTCCATTGGTGACTTCCTCAGTTCTAGGAGGAAGCCAGTAAAGAAAGAGGAGAGAACATGTAGGAGTTACCAGCTGCTGGGAAACAGGCCCAAACCATACGTGCGGGGAAGATGCTAGTCGCCCTGGGAACCTGTTGATAATAAGTTGAAAAGCTGCCAGCATTTGGGTCAGTGCAAAAGTCCAGTATCGCAGACGGAGTCGTGGAGAACACACGCATCCCACCGCCCTGTCTCCCCGCTCCCTGCGTGAAGCTTCCTCAGGACGTGGCTTGGGTCTTTACTGAGGTGGATCCCGAGCGTCTGCCCCCCCGGGCCACCACGGGTCTGGGATGAGCTCGCTGACACAAGTCAGCCATGGTGTGAGGAGCTTATTAGAAAGTATTCAAAGTACCACCCTGGAGCGTCTCCATATTTCAGAAATTATGCCCATTTAATTTCAAGGAGTTTTACCAATCTGACGTGAATGGGAGGGTGTGGTATGTGTAGTACTAATTCATCTTTTTTTTAGTTAAACATGTACAATTTTGTATACTTAAATGAAACCTTAACATTTAAATGGTTAAAGTTTGAGTTAAATCTCATAGTCTAACCTTATGTATTAATGTAACCTCTAAGGCATCACAGTTAGCTGATTCTTGAATTCAAGCCACAGCAATGAAAACTGTGGAGTCCTAACCTCTGGACTGCTGGGGAATACCCTATTGTCTTTTTTTTTTTTTTTTTAATATTTTAAAAGTTTATGACTCTCAGAGTAAGATTTTCTTAATATTATTATCACAAAATGTTTTTCAAATTTGTTTTTGGTATTTCATATTTAGAAACATCAAAAAGATTCCCAGTTTTACTTGATGAGTATTTTTTTGGGGGGAGTGGGTGGTGTTTGCCATCGCCTAATAAGATAATTTTGACTGTACAAGATCTAATTGCCCTCTGTGTAACCTGCACCCTTATCATCAGCCAGGGTTTTGTGAAGCCTGTAGTACACATATAATGAGCAAGGCTTGCTTTTATGATTCCAGATTCGTAAACAACAGAAAGAGCATGCCGAGTTGATCGAAGATTACCGGATTAAGCAGCAGCAGCAGCAGTGTGCAATGGCCCCCCCGCCCACCGTCCTGCCTGGTGTCCAGCCCCAGCCACCCCTAGTTCCGGGTGCCCCCCCACCTGCCATGAGCCAGCCCAGCTTCCCCATGGTGCCCCCGCAGCTGCAGCACCCCGCAGTCATGCCTGGCCACACCAGCCCGGCCAGAATGCCCAGTTTACCGGGGTGGCAACCGCCCGGTGCTCCTCCTCACCTCCCTCTGAACCCTCCTAGGATTCAGCCTCCGGGTGCACAGCTACCAGTAAAAACTCGCACACCAGCCCCAGGGGCTGCGTCAAATGCAAATCCCCAGAGTGGACCGCCGCCGCGGGTGGAATTTGACGACAATAACCCCTTTAGTGAAAGTTTTCAGGAACGAGAACGTAAGGAACGTCTCCGGGAGCAGCAGGAGAGACAGCGGATCCAGCTCATGCAGGAAGTCGACAGGCAGAGAGCCCTGCAGCAGCGGCTGGAGCTGGAGCAGCACGGCCTGATGGGCTCCGAGCTGAGCAGCCGGCCCCCGGCGCCCCAGCTCCCGTTCTACGGCTCGGACCTTCCCCGCGACTTCGTGCCGCCCCCGCGGCCCCTGCCGCCGTCTCCGCAGCACCAGATGGGGCAGGCGGTGCCGCCCCCGAGTATGCAGCAGGCTTCTGTCAGTTCGCCCCCCACCCCAGGTTTCACGCAGACCAACGAGCGAAGGCAGACAGGACCGCCCTCCTTCGTTCCTGAGTCGCCCTCTGTTCCCGGGGGGAGCCCGAGTTTCCCCCCCGTGAAGCAGGTCCACGGAGGTCTTCCTGGGCCCAGCTTCCAGCCGTCCCCCGTGAGGCCACCGTTCGCACCGGCGCCCCCCACGGCCAGCAGCGGTCTCCCCGGCGGCCAGGACCCGGCTGTCACCCAGGGGCAGAGTTACCCAGGCTCGGCACAGTCGCTCATCCAGCTATATTCTGACATAATCCCGGAAGAGAAAGGGAAAAAGAAAAGGACCCGGAAGAAGAAGAAGGACGAGGACGCCGAGTCGGCCAAGGCGCCGTCCACCCCCCACTCGGACATCACTGCCCCGCCGACCCCGAGTGTCCCGGAAACTACCTCCGCGCCCGGCGAGCCCCTGCAGCCGCCGGGACTCGAGGCGGCGGAGCCCCTGGGCCCGTCCCCTCCCAGCGGGGAAGCAGGCCCGCCGTCTGCCGAGCCAGAGGCCCGGCTGCCCAGCGGGGACTTCGCACAGAGAACCCCAGATCAGCAGATCTATGCAGAGTCAGAGGCGGAGAAGCTCTCCGTGGAGATACCTGCCGCCGCTCAAGAGGCAAAACTGGAGACCCCCGAGCCGGAGCAGGGCCTGGACCAGGAGGCGCCGGAAGCCGAGCAGCTCCCCGGGGACCAGGCCGAGGAGCGGGCCGCGGCCGCCACCGCCTGCCCTGCGCACAGTCCTCCCCATCCCTCTGGGGCTCCTGCCACCAAAGGGGACTCGGGCAATGAGCTGCTGAAGCACCTGCTGAAAAATAAAAAGGCATCTTCCCTTTTAAATCAGAAACCCGAAGGTGGTTTTTGTTCAGAGGACAATTCTACGAAGGACAGCAAACTGGTCGAGAGGCAGAACCCAGCTGATGTGGTGAGTATGGCCCAGGAAAAGCACAGCGTCCTTTGTCCTCCTTTATTTCACGTTATGGTCACAACAAAGTAGTCCCAACATTTTCTGACCTATTCTGGAGGAAAAAACATGGACCGTATGTTTTGATTTATACTCATAAATTATTATCAAGCAATAATTTATTTTTCAAAAACCAGAGCTGTAGGGTAGTGCATTTCATACAGAACACGTTCCCATCAGCTGATTATTACCAGGTTGAGTGGGTCTAACTCAAGCAAAGAAGTAAGGGTCTGTGTGTCCTAATTGCAGATTGCGTGCAGTTTCTGTTAACCTCTGGGAAATAACAGAAAGTAGCTCATGCACCCCTATAATGCATATTGGGGATCCATTCTGTTTCAGAGTGTTAATACTTCATGTTATACACACATGGTCTTAACGTGTAGATGTTATTTTACCTTTATGGTTTTCCATGTGTCAGTATTTTGCCCTTTTTAAGTTACAGAACACTGGATTTGCTGTTGTTTTTGTGTACAGAATTTTCTTGTAAATACTCCTCTACAAGATTCCATCTCCTGCATTCCAGTGAACTTCCATAAGACATTTCCCACAGCAGATTTTTTCAGTTATAGGAGTTTATCTACTTGTGTTATCTTTCGAAAGCTGCAGTGCCATTTCTATTGTATTCATAAATTCTCTAGAGCTTCACAAATCAGATTGTGTTTCTTTTCTTTAACTGAATGGAGTGGACTGGTGAATTTAGTTGTCCATGGAGCCTTTCACTTTGCATTGGCTTACTCTTTGTTTTTTCTTTGTCTGATTCAGAGATTGAGTGCTAATTCCAGAGATTCACATGTGAATTTTGTGGATTTTGGTGGTGGTAAGGTTTTCAGTCATATTAGTCATCAGCCCAGAGGCCCACTCGTGTTGCCACTTAGTCTGTTGCCGCCTCTGCCCCTGGGAATCCTGGGTGCCTTGCAGTCCCTGAGGGTCTTAGAGAATTCACATCTGGCCAAGTGTCTTTGTCTTTCAAAACTCAGTTCTGGAATCCTCTTCTCCAGATACTGTCTCAGCCCAGTCCGTGAGTGAGTGCCCCTGTGCCCACGTGGCAGCATCTGGTACCTCTGAACAGGCGACTCCTGGAGGTGTAGACTGCGCCCCGAGCCCCCTTCCGTCCTCTGTACCTGACTCTGTGCTTACCAGAGTCAGTGCCCGGTGGGTTGAAGTTTGTCCTGACACCACTAGCATTATACATGAAAAATACTGATGCTGGTGTTGTGCTGGAACAAGGGTGAGGCCAGCTAGTATGTGCGTGTGTCTGAATGTCTGGGCTGTGTCGTGTGCTCATCCATCTGGGAGGCAGCGGGGCAGGGCCCTGGGTTACGAGGGTCACGCCGCCATGACCTCACCCCACGGTTACAGCACTGAGGACTTGCCCGGAGATAAGGCAGGCGCAGTTATTGCTCCCAGTTTACGGATGGTGAAATCCATCTACTTTCTAGTCACGCTCAAGGTGAAACCGTTGTGGCCATAGTTGGACAGCCCCGTCTTCCTTCTCCGTGCTGAGACCACTTTCCCTCAGAAGTCGCCATTGCTTGTAGTGTTGGGGCGGAGCCTTTGCTGACTTGGGGCAGTCACCCCTCAGTTTGCGCCCAGTCCACGTTTCCTCTCTGCAGCGTGCAGCCTGGGCAGGTCAGGCTCTCTGTGCCTCAGACTCCTCCCTGTGAAACAGGGCCAGTAAGGCTCCCTGTCAGTGGGTCGGCCCAAGGACCAAACAGTCAGGGTGCATCTGTGCTTCTGACGTCAGGAAGGGTGGTACGCACCTGTGACCACCCGGTGGCCAGGCGGGAGGGACGCGACGTGGAGTAGGTGCAGAGACACAGCCGCACGGAAAGCTGCTGGCGGCTCAGTCTTGACTGGTCGATGAGGAGGAGAGGGAGCAGCCCAAGTCCAGTGCTCTGGTTACTGATTCGATGTCCCCATATGTGTGTCTGAATGATACACAGATTTTTTGCAGCCATTAAAATTTGTGCAATGTGTGAATGTTTAATGTCACAGGGGATAAACCACATGTCAAGTTTAAAAGACAGCCACCAGAATAAAAGAATATTGAGTATGGTTCATTGTGTTTTTATCATAATATATGTAAGCATAGATGAAAGATCGGAAACATTAAAATGTGAACTGTTCCATTTCAGGCAAACTTTTGGATGATTTTTAATCTTTTGTGTTCTTCTGTAATTAAAGGTATTCTTTGAAGTATAGTAATGGCTGGTTTTTAGGGTCACGGTGAGGACGGGAGACGTCTCTGAGGTACTGACAGGGCCTGACCCTGCACATCTAACAACCAGTTGCATTCTTCTTTTCTTATAAGCCAGTAAGAAGTCCTTGGGGCTTCCCTGGTGGCTCAGTGGTAAAGAGCCTGCCTGCCGGTTCAGGAGACCTGGGTTGTGAAGATCCCCTGGAGAAGGAAATGGCAACCCACTCCAGTATTCTTATCTGGGAAATCCCATGGACAGAGGAGCTGGCGGACTGCAGTCCATAGGGTCGCAAAAGAGTCAGACACGACTGAGTGACTGGAGAACAGCAGCAGAGAGGTGCCTGGGCTTGCTCTACACTGCTCACCATGCAGCCCTCGGGGATCAGCCTTACCTGGGAGCTGTTTAGGACGCGGAATGTGGTGCCCCCAGCACCAACGTACCAGCCAGAACGTGTTTTTAACAAGATTGCGGGTGACTCATACTCAACATGGACATGAGAGGCATAGCTGTGGGCCAGGGTCCTTGGAACATGAGTGCGTCAGTCGCCTGCAGGGCTTCTGAAACCACCGCTGGCTGGGCCCTGCTCCCAGGTTCCCATCCAGCAGGTGTGCGGCGGGGCCAGAGAATGTGTGCCTGCCCTGGGTGCTGCTTGCTGTCTGCTGCTCTGGGGGCCTCCCTTGGAGAACCTTGGTTCAGCCCTGGGGTGGGCACTCTGTGCCTGCTGCCACAGCCTCATCTGTATGAGCTGAGGGGGGGGGGTTGGTGTTTTTTAATGGTTAAAGAAAATATACAACAGTGATGTTTCACAACATGTGAAAATTATGATCTTCAAGGTTGGTGTCCATGAAGTGAAAGTATTTTATTAGTCCTTAGCCAAACTCTTATCAGTTCGTGGGTTGCTGTAGTTGGTTTCGTAGTGCTGGGGCAGAGAGCGGGGTGCTCGTGGCCGACAGCGAACGGTCTACAAAGCGTGCGCTGCTTGTTGTCCTTCGGTCGCTCAGTTGTGTCCCCTCTCTGAGACCCCATCGACTGCAGCACATCAGGCCTCCCAGTCCTTCACCATCTCCCCAAGTTTGCTCAAACTGGTGCCTGTTGAGTCGGTGATAAGATACTTTTTAGCCTTTTACAGAAGAATGTTGCCACCTATGCATGATGTTATTTAGACTATAATCTAAACCCATGAAGATTCAGTGCAGAGCACCTTAAAATAAGTCCAGGAACTGTTGTTGCCTGTAGCAAAGTGTTGAGTGTCAAGTTAAGATATAAAGGCTCCTGAAAAGAGTCCTATATTTTTAAGGTATTAAAAGCACTGCCCTTAAAAACTTGTTTAACGCCTGGTTTATTCTTAGCCATAAAGGGGAAAGTAGAGGAAAGGTTTATGTGTTATCGTATAGGTCTTTCATTGACTCGAAGTGTGTAGTGGTTGTTATTCAGTCAGATGTATGACCGTGAACTAACTGGAATGAAGCATATTGTTTGTTTTCATCACTCTCTGAGGCTAGCTGGGCCTCTCGACTGAGAGACAGAATCTGTGATGCTTTTCTGTGCCTTAGCAATGGTTTCAACACACCCTTCACCCTTCCACACCTGTACTTCACCCCTTCCTAAGGAGAGCCCAGATAAAGCACCATGGCCACCGTGCAGAGGCCAGCACAGCCTTCACTCAGGGCACCTGTTCCCCCCAAGCCCAGAGAAGAGGGGGCTCTGGACTGTCAGCGGCTCCAGGGCGGGCCGGGGGTTGCGCTTCTCTGAAAGGGGAAGAGCTCTGCTCTCTCGCCAAGCTTTGCAGCTGTTACTGGTTTCCATACCTAAGAGTTGTGTCTGAAAAGAGGGATGCTGTTCTCAGGAGGCTGGCCGTAACTTAGGGTACCCACCCTGGGAGTGTGTGTCTTAGGATGGAGCTGGGTTGGCAGGAATTGAAAATCAAGCACGTAGATGGTTCACTTCTCTCTTAACCTTTCCAATTACATTAGCGAACTTTGGGGGCTCAAGTGCAAGGTGGTTTTGGATGTGGCAACAACCAGTTGCCAAAAGCAGATGGAGGAAATGAGGCCAAGAAGCAGCGAAGCAAGCGGACCCAGAGGGCCGGGGAGAGAGCAGCGCCTCGGTCCAAGAAGCGGAGGAAGGAGGGCGAGGAGGGGCGAGCTCTGCACTCCACCAGCGACAGCTTCGCCCACCTCAGACAGGTGAGTCTCCCGGAGAGCCCTGTGCATTTCAAGGAAGTGAGACGTCAGATGCTTTTTCAGCCCTATGTAACCCTTGGTTGCCATTATTTCCAAAAAGTAGAGGGGTAAGAGATATCTCAACAAGGAGCCTAATAGATTTCCTGTTTGCAAGCAAATTGCACCTCCTCTATTGGCACCTCAAAATTACAGTAAAATAGCTGGATTGTCGAGATTTACTTACGTTCTAAGGGAGCAGCCTCAGCACCCAGGAAAATTCTATCCACATTACTTGTGACTCTGGACGCAGAGAAACGCAGGCGTTGGTCTCTCCCATAGCAAAGTCCATCCTTACACCTTCGTGGCTGTTACAGAAGGTGGGAGACAGCTGCTGAGAGGGTTGTGGGGGGCACCGAGCCTCAGGTCCGCCCCGCGTCTTGCTGAGCCGAGAAAAGGAAGGTGTTTTTCTTGCTAGATGCCTGGCAGCATCTCTCTAAGACAGATGAGGATAAAGCTCATTTTTAAGTATATCTCAAAAAGATCCTGTAGTCTCTCTCACTTACTCCAGCATTTTTACACTTGAGATTTTTAGTCTCATTTTTCTCAAGCCTTATGTGACTGAGTTGCCTTGGGTCTTAGGAAATGGAGAACGCTTGTCCTGTGTGCCGTGTACATGACTCTCAAATGTGTTTTTCAATAGCAGCTCTCTCTGCTCCCTCTAATGGAACCGGTCATTGGAGTGAACTTTGCCCACTTTCTTCCTTACGGCAGTGGCCAGTTTAATAGTGGGAATCGACTTCTAGGAGCTTTTGGCAGTGCCGCCCTTGAAGGGGTTTCGGATTACTATTCTCAGTTGATCTACAAGGTATGTTTCTCTGCCAAGGTGTTGCCTTGCTTCTTCTTTTGGATACCGTAGCCGAATTGGTAGAGCTGGTCTCGTTTTTCCATCTAGTTTACATCTGATCTTCCAAGTTCCATTTACACTTGAGTTCAACTCAGAGGTTAAAACTTTACCAAGTAAAGTGTTTTCCAGTATAAACTTCTGGAATTTTTGTATAGGTCAGAATACACAGTGTGGAAAAACATCCATTATGTGTTTCTGTGGTAGGGGAAAATACTTAGTGTCTTAGAAATCTTTATTAATTCTTAAGATGAATCAGAATTGATAGTAAATAGAATTTTAAAATGTAGTTAGGAATTTACCCTAAAAAATACAGTGAAAAACCCTGAAAAATGTGTCAAGTCTAATAATTTAGGTACGAACTGCAACTATGCATTAATCCTTAGGCCATTAAAATAATACCAAACTAAACCATGCTTATCCTTTGGTATTTAATTTTTTTTAACAAAGTTTTATGATAGGCTTATTAGATATTCTTGACTTCACATCCGACTTGTGTAAAGTGATCTTTTTTTATTTTTGCAAAAATACTTGAGAGCGCCGTCCGTGTCCCTGGGGGCTTCTCTTCTTCGCTGTTAGAGCCCTTCTCTTGCGGTGCTCTGTGCGTCACCGCGGCCCGCTCTCCTCTCCAGCTGGGCCCTCTCCTGACTCTTGTAAACGCCTTCTCTTCTGGTGCGGGCTGTTCCCCACACAGCCTCCTCATCTTCGTGAGCTCCGAGGTCTTGGCAGCACGTCTGACTGTGCCCTGCGCTTGATCAGCATGCTGCTGTTGGTAGACGCCAGCAGTCCCTGGGACTGATGAGTCAGATGACAAAGTGCCGACAAACAGGGAGGACTGTTTGGAGGGAACCACGTTTGCTAATGGCTCGGTCCGTTTAGTATTATTGCTACTCCTTTTGCTTCTTTTTGAGATTTCTGGACAATCCAGATGCTAATACCCAAGATACGAGTTGCAGTTATTGGAGGGGGATCTTAAATTCTCAAATTTCTGATAGAACTGGGGCGTGTCTTAATTACTGTTAATTGGTTGAATTTAAAGCTATCCTTCAATGGCTTCAACAGTGAAACTTGAAGTGAGTTGTAAGAACTGAATGAGGCACAGTGTCAATTTGCTTCTTAATTTCAAAGCTGAGTATATACGCTGGGGAAAGCGAGCCTGTGGCTAGTGTGTCCAGAGGGTTATGGGTATCTGCTCCAGTGAGGAGCCTCCCGGCCTGCCCGGTTCTTTTTCTTCTTGGTGTGCACTTTAGGAATGAAGATGCATCTGATTACATTTCTGTAGCCTTGCTTCCCTGTGCTAAAAATTCACAGAACTAAGTTTTAGCAAGGTCGTGGCATATTTGCTCTGTAGCATATAATTTTAAAATTTTTTGGTCTCCTGCAGCAGAATAATTTAAGTAATCCTCCAACACCCCCTGCCTCTCTTCCTCCTACACCACCTCCTATGGCTTGTCAGAAGATGGCAAATGGTTTTGCAACAACTGAAGAGCTTGCTGGAAAAGCTGGCGTGTTAGTGAGCCACGAAGGTAGGATGCCACGCCCGCGCGTGCCACTGTGTGCAGTGAGATGGCGGTCAGACTGGGGTTCTTCCCGCCCATTGGTTTGACTGAACATACTTGGGGGTTTGTGTTTTTACTTTTCCAGTTTCCAAAAGCCTAGGATCTAAAGGGTTTCAGCTGCCATTGAGACCGCAAGACGACTTGCTGGCCAGAGCAATTGCCCAAGGCCCGAAGACAGTGGATGTTCCCGCCTCACTCCCAACTCCACCGCACAACAATCAAGAGGAGTTAAGGTAGGCGTTCCTTGTTCTCTTCCTTATTTCATTTATTAAAAAATGCTATTTGTGTTTGTATATAGGATAATGTCTATATGAAATGCATGTAAAAACACTTAAAAGGTAAAATTTGGTGAATAATTTTCTTCAGAATTTAACCGCTATAAAACATTTCTTAATGATTAAATAGAAATTTGTGCATTTTAGAAATCTCCTGATACAGGAAGTTCAGCAAGTAATCACATAGACACTAAGGCAGTGGGACTCTCCATGCAAAATATTTTCAAAGGTCATTGTCCTTTATGAGCTGAAGCTCCTCTGCTTTGTTAATGAGCAAGCTGTGGGCCGACGGGCAGACCTTGTCCAGAATTAGAATCCAGGTCTCTTCCTCTTGCGCCTCACTGCTGGGTGTGTGCAGGTTGTGAGTCAGGAGCCGTGTGGTGGGTGGCTTCCCAGGTGTGCGTGTTTAGTGCCCAGCCTGGGTTTCTCAGGGGCCCCCTCCTGGGTCCCCTGTTAAACGCTGCTTCTCAACACATCCTTCAGCACAAAGGTGTCTGCTCGGGGATGGGTGAGACCCCAGGCTCTCGGGCCACCTCGTGTAGCCTAGGAAACGCTCGCCTTCCAACCCCAGTTGCCTTGGTAACCTTTAGCTTCTGTTTTTTTCACCTTAACTTTATCCACTAGGAAAAGTACGGGCCTCTGAAGCCCTGATGACTTCAGCTTCTCACCCCTCTCCCTCTAAATCAGCCGCAGCCATGGGAGAGTTGTGTGTCCCTGAGACCAGCTGAGTGGGGGGCGCACTTTCCCTCTTCTGGCGGCACACGTCGCTGGCCTCACTGCTCTGGGACTCTGCTGGGCTGGGGCCTTCTGTCTGTGCTGAGTTATGTAGATGGAGCATCTTCCTCCTTTGGCAGGTCTTTAAACTTGGATGCTGAAGCTGTAGTCAGAAGATATGTACCATTTCAATTACTCTATAGTCCCACATGCTTCTTATTTTTCTCCAAGGGATTTCCCGTTTGGCCTGAACTGAATCTGTGGCTTCTCACGTTGCCGTTGCTGTGCAGTCACAGTGAGGTCACAGGTGTGGATAGGCGGGGCCGCCGCGGCAAGCCCCCGCAGGGGATGTGCGCATATGCCCACACGTGTTTCCCCTCCTCTCAGGATGCAGGAGCACGGGGGAGAGCGCGACACCCCCGACAGCTTTGTCCCCTCGTCCTCCCCTGAGAGTGTGGTTGGGATGGAAGTGAGCAGGTACCCGGACCTGTCGCTAGTCAAAGAGGAGCCCCCAGAGCCCGTGCCGTCCCCCATCATCCCGATCCTTCCCAGCAACGCCGGCAGAGGTAGGGGTGCCCGGCGCGGGGGAGGGTTGGCTACTGCTTGAGTCTAGAAAAGGCTTAACACACAGCTTGTCCTTGCTGTTTTTCTAAGGCTTGGAATCCAGAAGGAATGACATCAAAGCTGAGCCAGGCACTTTATTTTTCACGTCACCTTTTGGCTCATCCCCGAATGGTCCCAGGTCCGGTCTGATATCTGTGGCAATCACCCTGCACCCTACAGCTGCTGAGGTAAAGGTGGACTGGCTGCTTGACGCTGCAGAATAGCACCAAGATAGGGCCAACTGAGCCAGCCCTTCACGTCTGCTGCTCCGAGCGCGGCGAACTGATGTCGGCCTAAGCCGAGACGGGAAGGGCAGAGCGAAGTCAGAGCATTCATCGTCTTACTGAAGAATGTGTAGACAGAGCACGCCTTAGAGAGAGAGAGAGTGTGTGTGTGTGTGTGTGTGTGTGTGTGTGTGTATACGGAGCACTCCTTAGAGTGTGTGTGTACGGAGCACTCCTTAGAGTGTGTGTGTGGAGTGCGTGTATGCGGAGCACTCCTTAGACTGTGTGTATGCGGAGCACTCCTTAGAGAGTGTGTATACGGAGCACTCCTTAGAGTGTGTGTGT
>ML660786.1:241292-381543 GCA_007570785.1 Antilocapra americana
ATGACACATGTGTGTCCAGGGCTCACACATAGACTGGAGATGACACATGTCCAGCGTTCACTCACAGGCTGGAGATGACACACGTGTGTCCAGGGTTCACATGCAGACTGGAGATGGTAACGCGTGTCCCAGGTTTCTTCTGCACTTCTTACAGCCCTGTGTCATCCAGCCATGTGAGGAGAGCTTCCTTTCCTTATTCCCCAGTGTCCTGCACAGAACAGATGCCCCGCAACCCCTGCTTAGAAGACACGGTTCTCGCTGGACGACTCTAGTAGTGTGCCGCCTGCTGCGCGCCGTGCTCTGGTAGATGGGCGCAGTGCAGCCTCGCACCCCATGCACCCCGTGCTGCTGCTCAGTGCTTGTCGCTGATGCCAGTGCTCTGTCCCCAGGTCTCTCTGGATACAAGGATGCCGGTCACGGTATCTCGGAGAGCACCGCGCTCAGGCCCCAGTGGTGCTGTCACTGCAAGGTGGTCATTCTGGGGAGCGGCGTGAGGAAGTCGGTCAGAGATCTGGCCTTTGTGAACAAGGTACTTGGGTGTTCCCTCCCTGACCCACCGTGTCCTGGACGCTGCCCTCTCCCGCGTCCAGAGGAGCCCGTTTATGGGCCCCACGGATGCCGCCTCCTGGAAGTAGCGTTGGCGTATGTCTGATGTACTTGTAGCTACAGCAGCCCGTTTCGTAGGATCCTGGGAGAAGCCCGTAATTGTAAATACAGTGAAATGGGGGAAGTTAATTTGTTAATGTATTTTCTCTGTGGCTAAATTATTATATGCTAGATCCTGGCTTGTTGTTACCTTTTTGCTACATTTAAGAACAACAGCAGAAACGACTCTGTGTGGATCTCCTCTCTGTTGAATTTTGACTTGTTGAGCTGCCCACACCCTTCTCTTTGCTTTTCAGGGTTCCCGAGACGGCCTCAGCAGAGTGGAAAAGGACATTGTCTTCTGTAGTAACAACTGCTTTATTCTCTATTCATCAACTGCACAAGCAAAAAACTCAGAAAGCAAGGTGAGATGCAGTCACGGTCAGTCCGAGTCTTATTTTTTAACAAGCAATAGCGCCCAGTGTAATAAAATTCAAGCTAAGTGCCAAATAAATTTAGACTGCAGAATATATGAGCCTCGACGAGAGAAGTTGTTGTTTTTTTTCAGCAGAGAGTTGCTTAAGTCAGTGTACAGTGCCTGCCTCCCTGCCTGCTTCTGGATTTTCTGTGAGGCTTGTCTTTTTTTTCAGACTGATGCTGGATGTGGGAACATGCGGGTTTGCTGTTGATTCATTTATGATGCTGTATCTAAAGAGAAACTAACCGAGCTTCTGTCTCAGCTCAGCCCCTTCAGTGGCTCAGTGGGAGCCAGGCAGCCTCTGAGCAAAAGTTAAATACGACTTGTTGACGGGGCCATCTTCCCCATCTTTCACATTTATGCCCATGTATTAAGCCTAGGATTAACAAACAGATTTCAGAGGGTGGGACAAGCTCTCAGAAGATAATGATCTGAGGTTTTCATTTGGTTTAACAAAGAACACTGTTTAATTATATAAATTACATTAGCTCCTGTGGCAACACTGAGTTTTCAGGCTTTACTATGATTTGAAACAGGAGAATCCATGAACATTTAAGAGCAGAATGTTCCCAGAGTTGAGTCTTTGTAGAGACACCCTCCTCCTCCCCACTTCCCCCCCTCCGCCGATGCTCGGTGGGTGGATGCGGTGCAGTGGGCGCTTGGTGTCCACTTCTGCCGCGGGTGTGTCCGCACTGCTCGGCACAGGCCCACACACGGTTGGCACCGCTGCCTGGCTGCTTGTTTCTGGCAGAATTGCCCTTGGGGCTTTGGAGTCACTCGCGTGTCTCTTGACCGCACAGGAACCCGCCGCTCCGTCGCCACAGTCACCTGTCAGAGAGCTGCCTTCCAGGGCGGCGCATCAGTACAGCAACAACGTGGCCACGCTGGACGTGCGCTGTCTCCCACAGCTCCAGGAGAGAGCCTCGCCCCCGGCGTCCCCTCCCATCGCTTTCCCTCCTGCTTTTGAAGCAGCCAAAGTGGAGGCGAAGCCTGATGAGCTTAAGGTCACAGTCAAGTTAAAGCCTCGGCTGAGAACTGTCCACGGTGGGTTTGAAGACTGTAGGCCGATCCCTAAGAAGTGGAGAGGGATGAAGTGGAAGAAGTGGAGCATCCACATTGTGGTCCCCAAGGGGGCCTTCAAGCCACCCTGCGAGGAGGAGATCGATGAGTTTCTGAAGAAGCTGGGCACCTCCCTGAAACCCGACCCTGTGCCCAAAGACTACCGCAAGTGCTGCTTCTGCCACGAAGAGGGCGACGGGCTGACGGACGGGCCAGCAAGGCTGCTCAACCTTGACCTGGACCTGTGGGTCCATCTGAACTGTGCGCTGTGGTCCACTGAGGTTTACGAGACCCAGGCTGGGGCCCTGATCAACGTGGAGCTGGCCCTGCGGAGGGGCCTGCAGATGAAGTGCGTCTTCTGCCACAAGACGGGGGCCACTGGCGGCTGTCACCGGTTCCGCTGCGCCAACATTTACCACTTCGCTTGCGCCATTAAAGCACAATGCATGTTTTTTAAAGATAAAACTATGCTTTGTCCCATGCACAAACCAAAGGGCCTCCACGAGCAGGAGCTAAGCTACTTCGCCGTCTTCAGGAGGGTGTACGTCCAGCGGGACGAGGTGCGGCAGGTCGCCAGCATCGTGCAGCGCGGGGAGCGTGAGCACACCTTCCGTGTGGGCAGCCTCGTCTTCCATGCCATCGGCCAGCTGCTCCCACAGCAGATGCCGGCCTTCCACTCCCCCACGGCGCTCTTCCCCGTGGGCTACGAGGCCAGCCGGCTGTACTGGAGCACGCGCTACGCCAACCGCCGCTGCCGCTACCTCTGCTCCATCGAGGAGAAGGACGGCCGCCCCGTGTTTGTCATCAGGATCGTGGAGCAGGGCCACGAGGACCTCGTCTTGAGTGACACCTCGCCCAAAGGTCAGGCCCCGTCCCTGCAGCCTTAGGCCAGTGCGGGTTCTGCGTCCGTGTCCCCCCGTGTCTGCCCATGTGTGTCCCGTGTCTCCCAGCAGCAGGTGTGGGCTCTTCATTGACAGATGCAGACTTTCCCTTCCTCATGTGTCCTGCCTTGTTGTCTTTGCCACACAGTTTTCTGAACACTTGCTAGTCTTGCTCTACATCAGAATAGACATATAAATTCCAGCAGAGTTTATAAAATAAATAGAATGATTTCTAGGTCAAGGTTGCCTGTCACCTTAGGGACCCTCTTACCATCACCTAGAAGGTGGGAACCACATCTAAAGCACATTGTACAGATTGTCTTATTTCAGGAGCATCAGATACAAATTTAGAGCCAGACATGAGGCGTTTGGTTTTGGCCTCTACGTTAGTTAAGCCTGGATTATTGTTTTTATTGATGTAGAAAGTGGTGCAGAACTGCTTTTTTAAAATAAGTTTAGCAAATTTTCAAAAAATGAAAATGCTCTAAAGATAATTCCAGTGAAATATCAATTTCAGATTTTGATTTAACTCTTGAGAGGAAAGGATCTATCTGCAGATGTTATTTTAAGTGGATTAATCGTTTAAAAATCTGATAGGCTGTGCGGCCAGCATGAATTTCAGTTACGTTAGACTTTACTTTCCAGCTTTATTGTTTAATTCTCTCTGTAGTATATTCTTTCCCCAACAAACTTTATAAAAAGTCTTTAATAAAAAACTACTGCTATCCGATAAGCAGGTGATACCTGCCCACGTTACTTGGATCTGGTGAGTCTTTGTGAGCGGTGGGTCTTCATTTTGCTTTTGTTTTTATATGGCATTCTCTTTCCTCTTTACCTGAGAGCAAATTTTGTCATTAAAAAATGTTTTTTTGTCCATATGTAGGTGTTTGGGATAAAATTTTGGAGCCCGTGGCCTGTGTGAGGAAAAAATCTGAAATGCTGCAGCTTTTCCCAGCCTACTTGAAAGGGGAGGACCTGTTTGGCCTGACGGTCTCTGCAGTGGCGCGGATCGCCGAGTCAGTGAGTGCCGGGCCGCCCTTGTGTCCCGCCACACGCCTCCCCTAACACTGGGTGGGGCGGCCACAGTGCCCACACTTGCAGGGAGTGGCTTGGCCGGTGATGAGCTCCTGTCTGAGAGGACACAGGCCTTCGTGAGCTGCTCCTGTGTCCGTGTTGACATGCTGAGGCAGGTCACAGGGCTCAGGGTCTCCGGGGCTGGTGTCAGCCATGCAGTGGGGTGAGGCCCCGCTCCTGCGGGGTGGCAGGTTGGTGCCTGGCGTTCCCAGCCACTCTGCCACCAAGGCCCCGGTTGGTCACTAGCACGTGGCTGGATCCCATGAGCCCTGAGTCCCTGACGCCCATGTGTCACACACACGCGATAGTGAGTTTACGTGCAGTGCTCATGGAAAACTGTCGTTTGTAATGCTACAAACTGCATAGTTTGTTTTCAAGAAGAAAACTGTTGATGGGCTTTCTGTGGAGGGGAGAGGACACCCCAGAAGCCACTGCTTGCTTCGGTCGCACCCTACCCAAGTGCTGTGCCTCTGTCAGGCCTCTCAAGGACAGGGTCCACAGGAGACAGGTTGTAGAAGAGGCCTGTAGGTGCTCTTACGAGCTGCCCTCACGTCACCCCAACTCCAGGACCCCGACCGCGGTGAGCTCGCCACACAGTCAGGCACTGAGGGCAGCCGCTTCTGTTCACACAGAGCCTTGTGTTGCCAACGTTCTGAAAACGTTGACACGTTGTTTTCACAGAGTTGAGTTTGGGCCGTGCTCTGGCTGGTCTGTCTTGCCTGCTGTCTCGATCACGTGAGTTACCTGTCTGTCTGTCTCTGCTCTCTCCAGCTCCCCGGGGTTGAGGCCTGTGAAAACTACACCTTCCGGTATGGCCGGAACCCCCTCATGGAGCTGCCGCTGGCCGTCAACCCCACAGGTTGTGCCCGTTCCGAACCTAAAATGAGTGCCCATGTCAAGAGGTTTGTGTTAAGGTATTTTGTTTTGACTTCACATAGTACAGCCCGGGGTTTCTAGGCCTTCTAGTGGTTTCTGTGCTTGACTCGTCCGCTGCTTACAAACCCTGCTGTTTCTGGCTGTGTCTGTGGCCGCACCGCGGCCTCGCCGTGGGGCCCCGCTAGGTGGCTTTCCGTGTGTGTGCTGTCAGCACAGCTTGGCCCGCCCGGGCCCACTCAGAGGTGCCTTCAGTCTCCCCTGTGTTCCCCCTGTCGGCGCCCGCCGTCCACAGGCCGCACACCCTGAACAGCACCAGCACCTCCAAGTCCTTCCAGAGCACTGTCACCGGGGAGCTGAGCGCACCCTACAGCAAGCAGTTTGTCCACTCCAAGTCGTCCCAGTACCGGAAGATGAAGACTGAGTGGAAGTCCAACGTGTACCTGGCCCGGTCCCGGATTCAGGTGAGCCGAGGCTGGGTTTCCAGGACAGCGAGGGTGGGCAGGGCTCTCAGGGGAGAAGGCTGGCATCCGGCGTGGGAGACAGGAGGCTGCAGGCTGCGGGGAGAGATGCCCTCTTGGGTGGTGTCATGAGGCGGGGGCACTGGCCGCTCCATCTGCGGTCTCAGGACACAGACGCTCCCCCCAAATGGGAGCTGGCCTCTGAACACATCGTCATGTTGTGCCGAGTGCCCACAGGACGCGGGGAGAGTTGGATTCTCCGTGCACGGGAGATGTCAAGCTCACTAGCGCTAAAGGTGCTTGTGAAGAATACAAATGAAAATGTTTTCAAAGGGTGCCCAGATTTGGAAGCCTTTTCATGAAATCATCGTGTATTTTCTGATGGGTAGGTTGTGAAAGAGGTAAAGCCATCTCGAGGCTAACAGGCATTCAAGTTTACACGGGTCACACACGCTGCAGTGGGGCCCAGGACCCGGGTCACACGCGCCGTGGCGGGGCCCAGGACCTGGGTGTCGATTGGACACCCGCTGGCCAGGGATGGAAGGGGTTTGCACTCCCTGTCAGCTCCTCCGGCTCTCAGGCCGCTTCTCCCCCAGGCTCCTTGTGTCACTGAGTGAGGTCACCATTCCCAGTTTTATGCATTGGCCTCAGTATACAGACCCAAAGCAGCATCAGGATCGGTTGCCTTTTTTCTCTCTGAAGTTTGCTCCGACCCCCCCCCCCCCCGCCGCCCCTGCCCTGACTGCCCGTCTCAGCTGCGGGCACCGGGCAGGCCTGCCCGCCCCCCCCGCCCCGTGTGGTCCAGCCACAAAGCCACGCTGGTCCCTCAGGTAGAAGGTGGCTTTCACAGTGTCCATCCACATTCTTCTTCACGTGGAGACTCTCAGGACCTTCTTTTGACCCACTGTTTGCATGTTTGAGCAAAGCGGGCCCCTTGCTTTCCCCGGTGGTGAATCCTTTCGGCCTGAAGCAGTGTGGCCGTCAGTCTAAGAGATGCTTCTGTGCTGCTGCTTCTGCAAAGTCCTGCCTCTTTTTCTCTCTGTACACAAATACTGGGTCCCTGAGATCGGGTCTTGGGTGTGGCCCAGACCCCCAGCACAGGCATCACCCGGGGGATTGTCCGGGTGTGCAGGTTTGTGGTCCCTGGCCTTACCGAGTCTGGTCCCCCAGGTGGGCCCACGATGGTCCTCAGCTCTGACCTCTGCGTTGCCTTGTTTTACTCTGAGATGCCTTTCCATCTGATACTTTGTTTTTGTATTACGAACAGAGTCTCTTGTCTTTCTGCTGTTGCCTCACCAAGTAGCGAGCCTCAGACTCCTGGGGCAGTCAGTGCGCGACCTCTCCTGGCTGTGCGGGCTTCCTCCTCCACTCAGGGACTTCTCTGTTTTAAATGTTTCCAGATGGCTCGTTCATGCCTTCCTTCCTGCTCCTCGGTGCTGGTTAAGGCTTTTAATCACCTGTGTTCAGTCTGTCATCTTCTGGAAAGTTCTGGGTGTCTGGCCACCTTTTCCTCCCTCCGTCCCGTTACCGCCCTTCTGTCCACCTCCCAGGTCGTCATGCTGACAACCGGCTAAATACCCTGTTTTTCCCCGTGCTGCTGTCTGGGAAGGCAGGGTCGTGTTATCTACCGTCTCCTGTGTCTTCCTTTTTCCACTAGTATTCAGACACCTCTAGCTCTAATTCATTCAGGGGCTCTGTTACTTTCCATGAAATTGATGAGCTGTGATTGGTCAAACCGTCCCACTACTGCTGCGCGTTCCTTTTGTTTGGAGTTCTTTCCTGGAACAGCACTGCTGTCAGGACGTGTACAGACACCTGTGCAGCTTCACTTCTGTGGGGGGTGTGCTCCAAGGGAGATTTTTGCACAGAAGTGCACGTCCTTTTCATCTTCCTGGACGTCCCCTGTTTTCTAAACAGGCTGTAACTGGGTGCTCTTCTGCAGAGTATGAAGCTTTCTTGTTTTCCCATTTGAAGTGTTACGATCCTTTTATATTTTTGCCAGCTGGTTAAGCACAGACTGATGTCGTCAGCTCAGTTGCAACCTTTCTAGGTTTTCCACTTGCGTTTGCTTGCTGTGAACTGCATTGCATATTCATATCCTTTGTCAACTTTTTAATCTATAAGAACTTGTACTATTTGGCAAAAGATGTCTTTTAGGGGAAAATACCTCAGTAAGTGTGAAATGTTTTTTACTATAGTTTTCTATAGGTTCTACTCTTGGTTAAGACTATAGATCGCATATGTAGTTAGATTCTTTTTCTTTCAGTGATTTTGTATTTTAAGACAAAAATTTTTTTTTTCTGTTGAATAACCAATAACTAATGGGAGCACCATTTAGTAATATATAACCCATCTGTATTAAACTGAATTTCAGTGCCACCAAGTTGTTTCACAAAGTGTTCGTGTGTGCCTGGCTCTGTTTGGATTCCTGTTCATTTCCAGTGATCTTGTGATCACTTACACTGAACTGCACTCATCTCCATGCAGATTCTTTTGTATGTCCTGGTTTGTCACCTCGGAGTCACACCTGAAATTGAACACAAAAACCGCATGAGTATTTCTTTTCAGAAGTTAATTCTCAACCCAAAGTCTCCCAACAACAGCCCCAGTACCATTCTGGGGCTGTACCAGATGGTACTTGACAAGGACCGTGTCCCGTGGGAGGTGTTCTGGTCAGTTTAGTTGAGAATGCAGAAACTCACATTGTGACAGTCCCTTACAGTTCGCCCTGTTCCTGCTTCATAAGTTTGTTATGTCCTCTTAGAAATCATGGTGGGATAAAATAAATAGCAGAAGCCATTAGCCTGTGTAGTTGGTGGGATCTGGGTGTGACGTCACGGACGGGAGAAGATGTGAGAGTCGCTCAGTCACGTCCGACTCTGCAGCCCATGCGATTCTCCAGGCCAGAACACGAGTGGGGAGCCTTTCACTTCTCCAGGGGATCTTCCTAACACAGGGATCGAACCCAGGTCTCCCGCATTGCAGGCAGGCTCTTTACCAGCTGAGCCACCAGGGACGCCCCTGAGAGAAGACGGCTAGCTAGAAACACTTTGTAAGGTCACCTCAGGGTTTAGCATGAAAAAGACAAATGGGAGTGATATCTTGACTTTGGTGGAAAGACCCTCTGGCGTGGAGGGTCCAGAAGAGAGCGTGGTCAGTACAGAGGTCCCGCGAGTTCAGGTGGGCTCTCCTAGGTCTTCTGCTGCAGCCGAGGGCAGGACCCGGGCCTGAAGGAGCCCGCGGGCCTGTAGTCCCCGGAGGCCAGTGGCTCTGAGGCGCGCGTGCGCGTTTCCACAGGGGCTGGGCCTGTACGCTGCCCGGGACATCGAGAAGCACACCATGGTCATCGAGTACATTGGGACCATCATCCGGAACGAGGTCGCCAACAGGAAGGAGAAGCTCTACGAGTCCCAGGTGAGCCCGCGTCCTCCTGTGCTGCGGGGCGCCTGGGGCCAGGGCTGGCTCTGACCCTAGACACCGCGCCTGCATGGGCGTGTACTTTGCCCATTTTTTTCTGCTGGCCTTAACTGTCTGTGAAGCTGTAACGGGATCAGTGAGCCTGGCCTCACAGGCGACCTGCCAGGGGTTGCTTTGTTGAGGGCGACTGGCTAGGGTGGCTGGGGCGCGGGAGGGCGGGTGCTGACCGCTTTCTCTCGTAGAACCGAGGTGTGTACATGTTCCGCATGGACAGTGACCACGTGATCGACGCCACACTCACAGGAGGGCCTGCCAGGTGAGGCAGGGGCCGAGCTTTCACTTCACAGCTCCCCGGATGTTTGGGGATTCCCTGGTGGTTCCGGGGTTAGGACAGGGCGCGTTCACTGCCAGGGCTGGGCTCCGTCCCGGCCGGCTGGGGTGCTAAGGCCAGCTGTGTCACAGAGCGGCGCTGTGAGCGGGCAGGTGGGGATGCGGCCCGCCCTGCTGGACGGTGAGCCATCTCTGGACTGCTGCCCACAGGTACATCAACCACTCATGCGCGCCCAACTGCGTGGCCGAGGTGGTGACCTTCGAGCGCGGCCACAAGATCATCATCAGCTCCAGTCGGAGAATCCAGAAAGGAGAAGAGGTAAGGCCCGCCCCTGCCCCTGTGCCAGCTCCTCACCGCCCCCACCGCCCAGCCCCGGCGCGGGACCCTCCGTGTGGAAACGATGCCTGTGCGGGGCGGATGGCCGCTAACGTCACGGCACTGGCGCCTCTGGGGCTGTGGGCAACCGTTCTGGGGGGCCCGGGGGGCCCCGTTGCTCCCTACGCACTCTGGACCAGTGCCAGCTCCCAGGTTCTCTGCGAGCAGCTTTCTGGAGTTTGTCTCCTCCGTTAGCCGTCCCTCCCCTCCACCCTCGCGCGTTTCCTGGGCCCTGTGTGTCACCCTTTGGGATTGCCATCGGCCTCCACCAGCGCCTTGATGTTCCCCGACATGGTCACAGATGGGATGAGCACGTTTGGGGGCTGAAATCAGGGGCCCTGGGAAGCGGCTGCCAGGCGGGGCAGGTTCTGTGGGGCCACCCCCTCTTTAGTGGGATGTTCAACCCGAGGGTCTTCATTTGGTGGGAGCCTCCAGCCCTGCCCTGAGAGGACGCTTGTATTTTGGGGTCACCTTAACTGGAACGTGCTTCTTTAAATCAAGTTGACCCAAGGCTCCTCTTGCACGTCTCACTAACTGGACGAGTAAGAACCCATTTGAGGCCCCGAGCCAGGTGCCGGGGACCCCCGGGTAGGTGGCATGACCTGGCGACAACGGAGGCCCCCCACTCCTGGCTTTGCCACCCCCTGGCTCGAGTTGTCTGGGGGGCCCCCTTGAACCCCCCCCAGCCTCTCCTTCATTGTTTGTACAAGGGAGCCGTCCTGTGCCCTCAGGAAAGAGCTGAGGATAGTGGGTGTGCCGCGGGGAAGGGGAGCCCGCAGGAACGCAGGGCGCCCCTTGGGGCGGGAGGGCTGCTTCCCGTGGGGTGCCGGCCTGCGTCAGTCCTCTCGGCTCGGGTCCGGGGGAGGCCGCCCAGGGCCCGCCCGCGGGCCCCCCTCACTGTGTGCGTGCTTGTCTCTGGCGGGCAGCTCTGCTATGACTATAAGTTCGACTTCGAGGACGACCAGCACAAGATCCCCTGTCACTGCGGAGCCGTCAACTGCCGCAAGTGGATGAACTGACCGACCGCGCCTCGGGGGCGGCTCCTCCCTGGGAAGAAGCGAGTCCACGCACCATTGGGATTGCGCAGACAGAAAAGAGGTTTTTGTTTTGTTTTATGACCTTGTTGAAAACTAGCTCCTGGGAGTCCTGATTTCCTCGGTCCTTCGGTTAAGTTAGGAGCACCAGGAGGAAGCCGACCGACGCCGCTCGGCCCGAGGTGCGGAGGTCGGCCATTTACAGAATGGTCCAGCACTTTTTTTGGTTTCCTTTTCCTTTCTTTCTTTCTTCTTTCTGGGGGTGGGTTTTGTTTCGTTTCTTTAGTCTCTGGGGCAAAGAGCCGCCGGCCGCCCTGCCCCGGGGCGGGGCCTTCCGATGAATGTAAAAGCCAGATCACCAGCGGGAGGGAGGGAGGGAGGGAGGTGTCCGAAGTGCTGGCCACGGCCGAGTCCGGGAAGGGGCGGGCCCTCTGCTTAGTCAGACACCACTGAACAAGGAATGTACTGAGAGGACTTCCTTAGGGGTAGAGCTAAGGGACAATAACTTGCACTAAAATACATTTAAATACTTGATTCCATGAGTCAGTTTATTGTAGTTTTTGATTTCTGTAAAATAAGAGAAACTTTTTGTATTTATTATTGAATAAGTGAATGAAGCTATTTTTAAATAAAAGTTAGAAGAAAGCCAAGCTGCTGCTGTTACCTGCAAAACTAACAAACCCTGTTACTTTGTACAAACGTGTAAATATTTTGGGAAAAAAAATACAGTATAAAAATAGTTATTGACCAAATGCTACCAGGCTCTGCAGCAGCTCGGGTGCTTATAAAATGTTCATAGGGATGTTACAATATAATTTTGTTATTAAATATGACATTATAATTATGTAATAACCAGACTTTCCACCTAGAGTGTTTGGGGTTTTTTGGAAACTACATTCTACGAGTACTTACTTGTTTTATACGCCTCACTCTGACAGAACCGAGTGTCCGCTATGAATACGACTTTTATAGCCGCTTTGGTAACTTTAACTTTTTCACATATATTGTTGCATCCCTACTTCTTCAGTCAGGTTTTTTGTGCTTTTACAATTTGTGATAACTGTGAATAACTGCTTAAAAACACCCCCAAATGGAAGCTGGATTTTTCTTCAGCAAAAGTAGTTTTGATTAGAACTTTGTTTCAAGCCACACACAAAACAAAAATCATGTAAACATACTAGGATCATGTAGCAGGAACTCAAATTTAACTCTCTAGCTTATTTAACACAAAAATTTGAAAAAGAAAAAAAAATGGAGAGATGTGACTGCAACTGCAGGACCCCGGCAATAGGGTTTTGGAAGGTGTGATTTTAAGATGTGTTTGTATGAACTGTTTGTTTACATTTCTTTAATTAAACACACACACACTGTTTTGTGTTTGCTTGTAGAAACTTAATCAGCATTTTGAACCAGGTTAGCTTTTTATTTTGTACTTAAAATTCTGGTACTGACACTTCACAGGCTGAGTATAAAATGAAGTTTTTGTGTGCACAATTCAAGTGGACTGTAAGCTGTTGGTATATTCAGTGATGCAGTTCTGAACTTGTAATGTATATGGCATGATGTATTTTTATCTTACAGAATAAATCAATTGTATATATTTTTCTCTTGATAAATAGCTGTATGAAATTTGTTTCTTGAATATTTTTCTTCTCTTGTACAATATTCTGACATCCTACCAGTATTTGTCCTCCTGGGTTTTTGTTTTGTTTTCTGTTCTGTATAATAGTATCTAATGTTGGCAAAAATTGAATTTTTTGAAGTATACAGAGTGTTATGGGTTTTGGAATTTGTGGACACAGATTTAGAAGATCACCATTTACAAATAAAATATTTTACATCTATATGAGCTGCCTGAGTCTCTGTTAGCGTTCCGGTCACAACTCAGAAACTGATGAGCATTTGAAGGGAACCAACAGGCTGGTCTGGTCTCCCCTTTGTGAGTGGCTGGCCTGTGGATGTAGTCGACTTGCTTCTCTCTCTCTAGAGGTAAGTTCTTAACTCGGGCCAAATAGAGACTCCGCCTGTGGTTGGGTAAAGCAGGGAACCTTGGCTTCTCTTCAGGATGTGTTCAAGGCCAAAGTGAAAAGCCGTGCTGGTGGTTCCCTCCCTCGTTTAAAGTCTGTTTTTACTGTTAAATTCAGGCCTCTGACTTTTTTTTTTTTGGAAGCAGCCCTTCCAGATTTGCTGTGTGTGGTAGACTTTATTTCTCCTGTTGTATTTCAGATTTAACTCAAAGGAGTTGCAGTCAGTTAAACTGCCTCGAGTCCCACTCAGTTCGTTCAACAGCTTCTGCTTCGTGAACAGCCAGAAACAGCTCCTGCACCGCGCCGTTTTACAGGAAGTCTCCAGGCACCCGCCGTCCGACCGGCCGGCTTGTGCCGCTCGTCGGAAGCAGCCCGTCTGCGAAGCTGTCCAGCCGGAGGGGCTTGGGCAGCCACTCCTGCTCGGACCTCACTCTGCCTCTCCACTCGGCCGGCAAGGAGGGAGGCATGGAGTCGCCGCCACGCCGGGCGAGCAGGGCGGTTCCGGCCGCCAGCCCCTCTGGCTGGCGCGAACCTGCCCGCTTTCTCTGGTCCCCCCTTCAACGGGTTTCAGAATTCGTGCGTTAATGCTGTGTCGGATTACGTTGCGCTTTTAAAAACCGTTCGAGTTCCTTCTCGTGGGTTCTCGTGGCAGTTGAGTGACGCGCATCGGTTCATTTGGAAGCTCATTCTGGAAGCGTCCTAAGGATGAGTCTGACCTGGAAGGGCGAACCGGTGCCCCGGGTGTCGGGCGAGGCGCCTGCCTTGGCTTCTGCAGGTCACCGCTTCCCACAAGTCAGTCTTTTCCTCGGAATGTGTTCTTGGCTCGTTCTTGGGGGGGTCACACTTCGCTGCGGACCGAGGGCCAGAGCCAGACTCGGCTGGCCGCACGTTTCTGCACTCGGTGGCTCCCTCCTGCCCCCCTTCCTTGCTGCAGATCCCAGCCCGTAGGCCCCTTGGGCTCGCTTGCGCACCGCGAACTGGAAGCGACCCCGGCGTCCAGTGGACCGTCCCGCTCGGGGGCGGCGGCGGCCTCCGGTCTCCTGCCCCGCGCCTGTCCGTAACGCACCAGCCTCTCAGCTTCTGGCTTGTCCGGAGTCGAACTCGTCACCTAGGGACCGTGGCCATCGCCGGCTCTGAGCGGACTTGGGGGGTCCGCTGGGGGGGCGCCCAGAGCTGCACCGCGATGCCTTTTGTTTCCTCAGAACCCGTCAGTCTGCTTCACCATTTTAATGGTATCTGGCTGGTTTTAATCTGTATTTCCCTGGTAAGAGTCCGTGTGAGGATTCTGTCCATGTTGAAAACCGGCTTCACTCTTCACCTCCGGCAGCGCCGGGTCCGCGCGTCCCGTCCCGTCTGCGGCGCGGGGCAGCCTCCTCACGCCGCGTGAGTCCCCGGCCCGGCCGCACGGGGCATCCCGGCCCGGGGACTGAGCCTGTGAGCCCTGCGCGGGCGGGCGGAGGCGTCGCAGGCGCTGACCACGGACGTCCCTTGAACTGACTGAGTTTTAAGCACTTTATACAATCTGGGTACAAGTCTGTGCTTTATAGACTTCTTTCAATGCTGTCTTAATCAGAAGCTTTTAAATTTTGATAAAAGTCCAATTCATTGATCTTTGATGACTGCTTTGAACTGAGTAAAGAAATCTTTGCCTCTCCTATATGAAGGTGTCATTTTTCTCTACTTTGATCTATGACTGTCTTGAAATAAATTTGGGGTATAAGATTTTTATCTGTAGGAACAGAAAATTACTTCAGCACCATTTTTATAAAGATCCTCACTATTTCCAGGGTTTGCTCAAACTTCATCCATTTATTTTTCTTTAATTTCTCTCAGCAATATTTTGTGTTTCTCACTGTACAAATGTTAAAATCATTCTCATTTTTTCATGCTACTGTATTAAAGTCCCAGTTATTTTTTATTTTGAACTGTCTGTCACTGTTATGTGCTCACTTGCTTCAGTTCTGACTTTTTGCAACCCTGTGGGCGTGTAGCCTGCCAGACTCCTCTAACCATGGGATTCTCCAGGCAAGAATACTGGAGTGGCTTGTCATTTTCTTCCTTAAGAGGACCTTCCAACCCAGGGATTGAACCCAGGTCTGCCTCCATCTCCTGCACTGAGGCGGATTCTTTACCATCTGAGCCACCTGGGAAGCTATATAGAGGTACAATTCACTTTCTTAATACGTTTGTGTTTTATTTTTTTGGCTGCGCAGCTCATGGACATAGTTCTCTGACTAGGAGTTGAACTTGGGCCCTTGGCAGGGAGAGCTTGGAGTCCCAAGCATCGGGCCGCCAGGGAGTTTCCACAACTCATTTCTGTGTTGACGTTTCGTCTTGTGGTCCTGATTAACTCCTTTGGGTGCCTTTGTTAGGACCGATAGAACCTACCCCAACACGTCATTCTCGCCCCACGTCCGGAGCTGACATGATACTTCACGCTTGGTTTTACTCACTCTGTGGGTTCTGGCTGCTGTGTGATGACAGGCATCCTCCGTGACGTGACAGGATCATGCACGGTAGCTGCCCTGCCTGAAGAATCCTCTGTGCCCGGCCCTATCTTTGTCCCTGCATCCTGCCCCTGGCAACAAGTGATACATTACTGTCTCCATGGTTCCCCCTTTTCCGGAATGTCAGAGTTGGGATCATACAGCATGTAGACTTTTCAGGTGGCTTCTTTCACTGAGTAATGTACTTCAAGGTTCCTCCAGTTTTTTTGTGGCTTGATAGCTCATTTCTTCTTAGCGCTAAATAGTCCATTGTCTAGATGTAGCAGTTTACCCATTCACCTACAGAAGGACATCATAGTTGCTTCCAGACTTTGGCAATTACAAATAAAGCTGCTGTAAACATCTTGTGTGCAGGCTTTTGATCGTATGTGTTTAGTTTTGCAAGAAACTACTGAACTATTTTCCAAAATGACCATACCCTTTTGTATTCCCAGCAGCAGTGAATGAGCGCGTCCCCACTGCTTATCTGTTTTTAACATCTGCAGAATCTCTAGTAACGTTGCCAACCGCTCATTATTGATGTTGGTAATTTCTTAATAGACAATTTACCAATAACCTTCATCTAGCCTTGGTTTCAGGAACTTTTCGTTGTTTTCTCTTTAATTTCTGTCTAGTATTTCTTCTTCGCTTTTCTAACTCTTCTTGTACTTTAAGGTGGAAGCTTGTCATTAATTTTCAACTTTTACCCTTTTCTAATACAGCTCAGTTCTGTAAACTTCCCACGTAGTGAGTGAGCTACACCCTATAGTCTTTGATAAATTGTGTTTTCATTTTCAGGCAGCTGAAAATAGCCTTTTGCTTTCTTTGGTCACCCACAGAGTACTGGGAAATATGTTTGTGGTTGATCTTCCAGGTATCCATCCATCTGGCTCGTGGATCTTAGTTCCCTGACCAGGGACTGAACCCTGCAGTGGTGAAAATGTGGAGTCCTACCCGCCGGATGGCCAGGCGAGTCCCGCAGGTATCACTGATTTCTATTAGTTGTTATTGATTGCTAATTTGCATGAGTTGACTTTATATAAATTTATTGATTTCTTTAATGTCCTGGGATGTGATCTACGTCGGTAAATATTTCACGTGCCCTTGAAAAGGATTGAGTATTCTTTGTCAAGCTGGTTAATGGTGGTGTTCGTTTAAGTTTTCTCTACCCTCCTGTTTCACCCACTTGTTTGGTTACACATTTGAAGTTGTTAGGTTTATAGATGCTTGAGATTGTTTCTTCTTAATGAGTTGATGCTTTCATCACTCTAAAGGGGCATTATCTCCAGGGGTGGTATTTGCTCTGAACGCTCCTTTCTCTGATACTACTCGGGGTATCTTCCAGTGGGTGTCCAACATTTATGTATTTCCTGTGTCATCTTCTTTAAAGTGAGTTTCTTAGAGGCAACATATAGTTGGGTCCTACATTTTTATCCACTCTAGCCATCTCTGCCTTCTAACTGGGGACACATTTATATGGCTAGTGCCAGCCTGCAAGGTCCTCACGTCTGCCTCTGGGGCCCAGGGTCCCAGAGCCAGTATCAGATCGCTCGCGGGTGGTCCGCAGGCAGTAGGGCTGTGGTTTCCTTTGGGCTGGTGCCTGGGCCCAGGCTCTGATGCCTGTGTGCCGGTGTGTGCGGCCACAGCCAGGGCCAGCGGAAAGCCCTGGCGGTCTGAAGGCACCCTGTCTTAGGTGAGTGGGTGCCCGGTTAGATGTCTGGCCTGCAGGCTACTGGGCCAGAGGGAGAACTCCAAACTGGTGTTCACCAGCACCCCCAGGATAGAGCAAGCTCCCATAGATGGATGCACCGCGTCTGTCCCCAGGGTGCTTCCTGCCTCTGGGGACGACTGCAAGATCAGCAGGTAGGTCTGTCGGCCCCAGGTCCAGGGTGTATGCGTCTTCTCGGGGGAAGTCTCTACTTCCCCTGGCTCTCTGGGACTCCTGGAAGTAAACCAGGCTTGTCTTCCCAGTGCAAGACCCCAGGGGTGGGGAGCGTAGCGTGGGGTTTGGACCCCTCCATGCCCTTGGTAGAACCTTTCCAGTTGTAAATAGTCTCCCGTCTCTGGGTCACGCACCTGGGGGAGGGGGCTAGAGTAGGTTGCAACTCCACCCTCCTACCTGTCTTGTCGTGGGATGGAGAAGATCTTTTCTGATAGGTTCTGGTCTTTATCATCAGTAGTTTTTCTGCAAATAGTTGTAATTTTGGTGTGCCTGTAAGAGGAGGCAAGCTTCGGGTCTTTCTACCCTACTTTGCCATCCTGATCAATCTCCTCTTAAGTCAGCTGCTCCAAGATGTCATGGGGGCTGGACTTGGTTTCTAAGACTTTGGTGAAGCCACACAGACACAGTCTGGGGTCAGGAGGACCCATTCATGTCCTCCTGAATGTGATTATTGATTCTGATCTTTGAAGTTTATTGTTTACTATGTATTATCCTGTAACATGTTTCAAATATGGTACTTAAACTTTGTTTTGTGCTTCAACATAAAATAAGAAAATTCCCCATGAGACTGTCTCCTCTGAGATGCATGCACTTTTGGTGAAAAAACTCACTTTATATTTGGATATTTATAGTATAAATAGATGATTCCTAAATTCAACCTGATATATCTTCTGAAATCCTAACTTCCTGTTTGATAACTCTATCTGGGTGTTTCACGGGCAACTTTTGAGGTTGAAGATATGTGAATTTGAATACTTAAAAGTCACACAGTTCAAACTAAGAAACAAACACCCCTGAGGTTACTTAGGGCTGTGACCTACCTCACTTACTGGTCCATCAGCCAAACCTCAGTGAACTTCTTACCATGTATCACACACACAGGATAACTCAGAGCAGACTCCAATACAAGATGAAAGAAAGAGCAGACAGAGAATCCTAGGGTAGATAATCAAAAGGGTCCTTTAATGTAAATGTGGAGAGTACCATATTCATCAAAATAATTTATAATATTAACTGCCTCTTAAATATCTTATAAATGAATGCCTTCTGAAGTTAAAAGTAATGTGGATTCAGTATATTTAAAATTATTCAGACCATGGTAGTAGAAATTTAAAAATCAACCATCACCTATGAAATCTAAGAAGGGAAATCACGCCAAGTTCCTGATTAGATCAATCTGAACAGACACCTCAGTCTCCTGGACTTTATCTACACAAACCTGACTCTCTAGAGTGAACGCTGCATTCTGGTCTCCTACCATAAGGAAGAAATTAACAGCAGTCCAGAAATGACTCGTCTCTCCTGGGGAAGCACACGTCTTCAGCTCTGTGCTGAGGATGAGCATGACAGTCACCGCTCCGGCCACCGCGTTCAGCTCAAGATTCCAGATGCCACTGCTGTGAGGGGGAGCCATCACAGATCGCCATGGCAACAGAGCCTTTGTGACTCAGTGGGTCAAGTGCTCTGAGGCACTGGCCCACTGACACCTGGTACAGCCGGTTATTCTTCTGAAAATAAAGTGGAGAAAAAGAACTTACTGCCAGAATATGGTGAAGGACAGGCAAAAATCCTGACGAGACGGGGAGCACCGCGGACGGCCGAGTGTCGGCCGCTGCACAGGCAGAGCCATCTACAAGCGAGACTGCGGCCTTGCAGCCCTGGCCATCTCCTCCCACCTCCCATCACCATCGGCGAGTCCCTCACCCCAAAGGTCCACTGCTGGGATCCTCCAGATCCATGGCACTTCATGAGTCGCGGGGGGTCAGACGAGCGAGTTTCTGACATATCCAGGCAAAGGAGATTATTTAAGACCAACTCATGTTCTTCATTATAAATCCAAACCTAAGGAAGAAAAAAATGTTAAAACCTCAAGTTTTGCTTTAGGTTTTGAAGTTCAGATTGCACGACGCTTTGCACATTTCGTGTGGGAGTGGACTGAAGAGCTACGGCATTTTAGCCTTCGGCCTGTGTAAGAACAGCGGGAGCCCAGCGAGGCTGCTCGTCTGCCTTGTGCACACAGAAGACTCACAAGGCTTACTGTGATGTCCACACTCCTCATCTGCTGGGCACGAGCTCTCACGTCAGCCTGGAATGTTATACTCTAATCCCGGGGCCCAGTTTCACTGATGGTCTTTACGGTCTCTCAGATCTCTTCAGGAAAAACAAAGGCCTAAATGTGGCTGAAATGGACAAGTTCAATGAAGAGCTTTTCTCCAACATGCAGCATCAGTAAATCTAAAAGGCAAACATTTTCTCCTATCCCCTGAATTATTTTATTCATCACTAGTTTTTCATATGGGCCCAAAACATATGTGCTGAGTCTGTTAACAAGGAGAGAGGGCTCCCCATCAGTGCTGTGATTGAACATCGTCGATGTTGTCTGACAAAGGAGCCACCGGCCCACGTGTGGCTGCTCAGAACTGGAAATGGATTATTTCATTTTAATTAGTTTAAATTTCAACAGCCACATGTGGCTAGGGTGTTTAAGTACAATTCTGTGCAGTCACAATCTAGTATGGATAGGAGAATAACTCCATCTCCTCAAACATCTTAACATTTTTCTGGAATGAGTTTCAGTCCTCTCATCCTCACTACAGTTCACCACTTCCCTGTCCACAACATGGACAGCTCTCACACAGACGTGGCACAAAACCCTTTTCAACCGTGTCTCCAGTATGTTGGCATCTTAGTGTGATGGGCTCACATAGAAATATGCTGTTACGGAATCTCAAAGGGTGCAATCTACCCAGAAAAGGCCAGTGTTCTTTCCATTCCTGAGTGACCCCGTCCAACACTCAGAATCACTGAAAGGACACCTACGGAGTAGAATAAATTGTGTGAATGACATGAATTGAAATTTTGTTGTGGTTCCTCTAAACTACCAAAAATGAGGAAAACTCAATTCCACAGAAAACTCTATAAAGATACTCTGACTCATTCAGTGCAGATTTAATGTTGTTGGCCAGAGAGAAGGTGTGCTTCCTCTGCCAAAGCTAACAAATGCATACAGTTTTCAATTTATACACTTCAAATTCATTCTGTATAACTGGGAAGAACGCTCTAAACAAAACACTACAGAGGAGACAACAAACTCATGATCTCTAAAATCATTCCCAAACCAAACAATAATTTAACTTCAGCAAGCAGTATTTGAGAAAGTTCAACAGCCTCGTGTAAATCAATGAAGTTACACCATATGCAAAAATACTCAAAAGGGCTTTAAATGTAAAATTCCTAGAAGAGAACATAGGCAAAACATTCTGACATTTTGATTGTACCCATGTTTTCTTAGGTCAGCCTTCCAAAGAAAACGAAAGAAAAGCAAATATAAACAAATGCTGCTGCTGCCAAGTCGCTTCAGTCGTGTCCAACTCTGTGCGACCCCAGAGACGGCAGCCCACCAGGCTCCGCCGTCCCCCGGATTCTCCAGGCAAGAACGCTGGAGTGGGATGCCATCACCGTCTCCGATAAACAAATGGGACCTACCCAAACTTACAAGCTTTTTACACAGCAAAGGAAACCATAAGCAAAATGAAACCACCTGCCTGTGTATTGGACTAGGAGAAAATATTCACAAATGATGCAGCCGATGACTTAATTTCCAAAATACAAAAATAATCCATACAACTTAACAACAACAGCAACAAACCACCGAATCAAAAAATGGGCGGAAGACTAAAGACATACAGATGGCCAGCAAGCACAGGAAGAGATACTCAACAGTGCTAATTACTAGAGAAAATGCAGATCAAAACTACAGTGAGCTACTCCCTCACGATGGTCAGAAAGGCCGCCATTAAAAAGCCTGCAACTAACACGCTGGAGAGGCGTGGAGAGAAGGGAACTCTCCTGCATTGCTGATGGGGCTGCGGAAAATATGGAGGGTCCTCAGAAAAGCAAACACAGAGCTGCCACGTGACCCTGCGATGCCCTCCTGGGCACATAGCTGGACAAAACTAATTCAAAAAGATTCACGCACCTCTGTGTTCACAGCAGCCAAGACATGGAAACAACCCAGATGTCCATCAACAGATGAATGGATAAAGATGAGGTGGTGCGTATGTAATAGGATACTACTACTCAGCCGTAAGAATGAAATCATGCCATTTGCAGCAAAATCGACGGACCTAGACATTATCCTACTAAGTGAAGTCAGTCAGAGAAAAATACCGTACGATGTCCCTTATATGCAGAATCTAAAGCATCACACTAATGAACTTGTCTGTGAAGCAGAAACAGAGCCATGGAGCTCTGTTGCCAAGTGGGGAGAGGGATGGACTGAGAATTTGGGATTAACAGATGCAGACTATTAAGATGCAACAGGGCCCTACCATATAGCACAGGGAACTATACTCAACGTCCTGTAATAATGGAAAAGAATAGGAAAATATAGATGTATAATATATATGTATTCTACTTTCTATAGTAGAAATTAACATCGTAAATCAACTATGCATCATTAAAATAAAAATAAACCCAAAACTATAGAAGGAAAGTCAGATTAAAACCTTGATGTCTGTTCCACCCCCCGCCACCCCACCCTCAAGAGTGACTGCAGGCACGTCCCTGAAGGACCCCGTCCGTGGGCATCACTCACCTGATTTGGGTCACTGTAGTCACACGCCTTCAGCACTGCGAGGCCTCCCTTCTCACTCGGGCGGCCCTGGGCCACCAGACACTTGTTGGTCTGCAGGTGATAGAGCTGCAAAGGAAGAGATGGCTCCTGACAACGTGGTGTGTATGGAGGAATAGAGAGAGCGATGTCAGGGGATGCCTTAGAATGCTAGAAAAGGGTTTGTTTTTTAACAGGGAAACATGAAAATATTTCAAAGGTATGGATTTGCAGAGTCCTAAAAAAGGAAGCATTTTTTATTACTGAATTCTGGCTTCAGCACATAGGATCATCACAACAGAGACTCCAAGGTTGTAGGCAACTGTAACAACATACGCAGGTGGCGTCCAGTAGAAATGCCACCTAAAGATACAAGACTGCTCATCTGTTCTAGGGGAGGAAGGAAATCAGATTTACCATCTCTGCACTGAAGAATCTGAAGACGACACTGAGGAAACAAAAAGTGGACAGCCTGGACCTAGTTAAATCAGTATACATGCCTAACTGGAGACAAATACAGACTATAGATGCCACAGAATTCCAAAGATGAGATACATAAAAGAAAAGAGCATCTCATCTAGGCAAAGTGATCAGTGCTTGCTTAGTTGCTCAGCTGTGTCCAACTCTTTGCGAGCCCATGGACTATAGCCTGCCAGGGTCCTCTGCCCATGGAATCCTCCAGGCAAAAATACTGGAGTGGGTTGCCATGCCCTTTCTCCAGGAGATCTTCCCAACCCAGGGATCGAACCAGGGTCCTCCCACATTGCTGGCAGATTCTTTACCAGCTGAGCTAGGAGGGAAGCCCAGAGTGATCAGTTTCAACATTAAATCTGATTACATACACAAGGGGATAACAACAGAGATTTTCAACTATGTGGTATGCACCTGTTTTTACTTGACATAGTAATAAACATCTCGATGGCTTTTATAAGGTAGAGAGAACAAAACAGGAGAAAGCTCTAGGCTTAATCCCAGCCACGGAAGCACTGCTGACACTGTCAGCACCCACGTCCTGGGGTGTGCAGTCTGCCTTCACACTACCACCTGGACCCGAACCACCAGTTCCACTTCCTGTCTGCAGCGCCCCATTTCTCCTTTCTAGTCTTTGCCAAATGAATTTTACACTCAAGCACAATGTCTTTGTGTCTTCACATTTATATCCTCTTGGAAGCTTAGCACATAGCTTAGAGAAGTTGTGTTTTCTCTAACACTGGAAGGTAAAGAAAGGATCTTAATATAAATAGCAAAGATACTAAATATACCTGAATAGAGGGAATTCTCCTAAAAATTAATATATAATGAAAAGCAAGCTAAAGCCTATCCTTAAATATTCTATGAAGTATACAATGTCATTTTTTTATTAGACATTTACTGAAACATTGTGATAGAATCACTTTCTTACCCTTCCGCGCTGAAGGACCTTGGGGCGTTTTGGCCCTCTGTTGATAAAAATGGGTTGCTGGGGTTTGACATTGGGCCCAGATATCTGCATCTCCGGGTAAATGTTATCCAAATACCATTTAAATGATTTACAATCCAACTTCTTCCTCAATTCAACACGCTCACTGATGTTTCCATAATTTCTGGTTCTCAGATCAGGTCTTAAGGAAAAATACTGCTCCTGAATTTAAAAAAGAAAAGTAACTGAATGGGTTTCTTTTGTCACCTCAGTAAAGTCATGAGACAGGAAACGGAGAGGAAGCAGGGAGCTGAAGTGAGGCCCGAGCAGCAGGGGAGGAGCCTGACTCTGCGGGAGTCACAGGGGCGATGGGGGTCCTCTGACCTGGCTGATCACCTCTCACAGACTAGACACTGGAAAGTTAAAAAGGAGTCAGCAAAAGACTAAGAGCCCGGGGGGAAGAAAAGAGGAAGGAGAAGTGAAGGTTGGCAGGCAGGCAGGCAGGGGAGGAGCAGGGCAGAGGCCGAGCCCCACCTTGTATTCATCTAGCCACACATGCGCCAGCCGCAGGGAGTTGTGCGTCATGGTGTCCTGGCCCTCGGGGGACCCATACGGCCGCCTTTTCCGGAAAATATGTCCGACTCTGGAGCAAGGGATGATGTACAGCTTACCTCCACACATCCAGATCTGGTCGGAAGCAGAACAGGTGTTAACAGGGCCGACACACGGCTTTCATGAGATTAACCTCTACTCAACAGGTGTCTGAGAATAAAGGACGTCTTTTAACATTATGTTTTTATGATTAAAAAGAAACAAAACCCTAGAAACAATGTGACCTTCTTTCTCTCCTGTGTCTAAAACCGTCTTCCCAGACATGATGTTTCAACAGATCAAGGAAGCTTAGGGACAAAGAATGCTAATCGAACCTCTAACCTACACATCCTTTCTCATAAAGCACACACATTTTTAGAAAAACAGTGTAAGAAATACAGAGTAAGAATACAGAGTAAGAGTTAGAAGATCTTAGTTCTGATCTAAATTTTGCCCTTGACTGAGTCACTTTATTTAATGATTTTAATTTTTATGAGATTCAGTTACCTTATCTACAAAGACTAATAATATCTATTACAGCCTCACAACTTGCAAATGATAAAGATTATGTACGAAAAACTGGGATTGATACATTTACAAAAATACAAAACGACATACACAAGGCATTATGGTATCTGAATGAGGACCCCATGACATACCAGGAGATGGGAAGACCCGCTAAGAGCAAGAAACCTGCATTCTGTCCCTTGCCCTCTTTCTGCCTTTTCCAAAGCTTGTGTCCTACCCCTACCACAGGTTCCTGAGCCACAGACCCCACCCACAACCATCATCTTTCTAGCCTCAGCAATGAGAGAAGAGATTATGAAAGGTGAATTTCTCCTGTAGGTTGGAGGAATCTGTGTATACAAAGGATTCAGTAGTCTATGCAGGGGGCAGATATAATTTATATCAACTGGGCTATTCCTGAAAGTAAATAGGGATCTATTAATAAAATTTCTCCAGGAGACAGGTGTAATAAACATGGGTGATCTCGGGCAGTCAGGAAAATATGATGACCAGAATTGTATATATATCCTAGGTCATCAAATAAGATTAATGGACAAAGGAAAAAAAAACTCTAGAGTCAATGCACACAAAGACCTCTAAATTTATACCAACTATCACTTTAAAATTCTTGTAAAATTAAAGGCTTCTCAGAGGCTTTTCCTATTTTGAATGGTATTATCTAGATCATAAATTATGGTGAAATAGTAAGACAGAATTTACAGAAAACATGGAATCACAGATGAAAATTACATTTCACTGCACAGTTAATTAACATACCAAAAAAAAAATTTACCCGAAATGATATTTCTAAATTTTCGCCTCCCCAGATATCCATGCCACTGTCATACTGTCCAAGTTCATTGAAATAGTTTCTGTTCATGGCAAACAATCCTCCAGCCATTGTAGGTGATCTATAAAAGGAAGACAGTGTACCAATTCTATAGCCAATTATCCACTTGTTTTTTTAAAAAATCCAGCACAGTTTTAGAACATTACTAATAAAAACTCATGCCACCAACTCAATGAACATGAGTTTGAGCAAGCTCCCAGAGATGGTGAAGGACAGGGAAGCCTGGTGGGGTGCAGTCCATGGGGTCACAAAGAGTCGGACATAACTGAGCGACTGAACAACAACAATAAAAACTAGATTATTCTGAAATGTTTATGAGGGAAGAGCTGGGCTCCCTAATTAAGTTTTCTAGATCGTGAGAGCTGGTAAGTGAAAGCTACTTTTGTAAACATCACAAGTCCTTTGTTTTTTCACTTATGACTATGGTTGACAGAAATCCACCTGAACTGTTGAACTTCTGTTGACAGGCCCACAGAACCCCTGGGATTAAAACTGGGCTCCAGGGCCTGACAAGGAAGAGACCAGACAAACGCCACACTTCGAAATGTGGTAGACCAGTGGTGCTCAAGCAAACACTCATTAAGTGTGGAGACATTTTCAGCTGTCACAGCTCAGAGGGAGGGGTGCTGCTGGCATCTTGACGGGGTTGGTGCTAAATATCCTGAAATGCATGAGAGCGCCACCCCACCCAAGAAGAACCATCTGGCCCCAAAGGTCAATCCTGCCACAGCAGAGAAACCCTGAGTGTGTGAGAATCTGATGCAGACTGGCTCCCACAGACTCCAGCCTGGATTTCAGTCATCTCACTTCCTGGAACGCTGCACCAGGAGTCAGAGTCCAGTGTCCCAAGCTGCTTCTCAGAGACACAATATTCTCTGCAGGAGAAAACACTACCCTTGTATGAATGTGTTTCTATGTCTGCCATTAGAAATATAAAAGCAAACTAACAAATAACCAGGGATTAGAAGATAAATCACAAGGAAGTAAAAAATAAAGAGAAACGATCTAAAACAGAAACAGATGTGCAGAGATTTCAAATAACAGAGTGATTAGGCAGAGACTTCGGAGAATTTGGCAGACAATTAGATGCTATCAATAAACCGAATTTATGCATATCTGAAAAACACTTCTGACAATGACAGAAAAAAAAATGTAAGCAGCCAATGAACAGAGATTGCCTTCAAAAGGAACAAAAGTAAGACAGGTGTTGACATGGCACCAGAAACAGTAGAAGCCAGAAGGTTCTTGAACGATACCTTCAAAGCCCTAAGAATGCATCTGCCAATCTAGAACTGAACACCAAGTAAAATTAGTTTTCAAAATAATGATGAAACAAGGACATTTTCAGAAGAGGAGGCATAATCTCACCCGAAGGTCCAGTGAAAAGAAACACTGAAGTGTCTCCTTTAGTCAGAATGAAAACAAATCCTGGGGGGAAGCCTGCAGACTCAGAACGGATAAAAGGGGATATACAGCTAAACCTAAATGAATAACGCCTGCATAAAAAGTAGCTTGTGGGGGTTAAACACACACACCCATATTCAACACAACCTGAGGAGAGGTAACGGGGGTAGGAACGTTCTGAGATACTTGCTCTGTCTGCAGAAAGTACCAATTTATATTACACTTTGATAAGTCATGGACGAAGGTTATATTCTCTAAGGTATCCACTAAGAACAGAATTAAGAATGTATATAATGTCTAATAATCGGTGGCACTTGGGAACAGAATAATAAATCAGAATTCAGACCAAAAGAGCAAAGAGAAAAGAACACATGACAGATAGAAAGCAAAGAGTACCACTGTGATCATAAACAGGAAAATACAAGTGACACCACTGAATGAATCAAGTAAGCCCAATGAAAACAAACTTTCCCACACTGGTTTAGAAACAAAACAAAAGTAACTGCCTGCTCTATACCTGGGACACATAAATATAAGACCATGGGAAGACTGACCACAAAAAGGAAGAGAACTTATCTAATTAAATACTAATCAAAACAAAGCTGGAATAGGCATATTAATGTCAGACTATAAAGTGAAAGTTCCACTATTCTAGAAGTATACAGTGAAAGACAATTCATAATGATACATGGTTTTCATTCACCAGAAGATACAGTAAACTCTCATGCATCTATTAACATGGCCTCAAAATATATGAAGAAAATATATAAAGAACTACAAGGAGAAACACACACACAATTGTAGTGGGAAATTAATACACTATTTCAAACAACTGATAGAACATATACATTTTTTTAAAAAAGAGTTTTAGAACACAATAAACTTGACCCAACAGATGCTGAATCCCATCTTGACAACCGCAGAAAATACAGATTGTGACTATAGTGTAAGCTAGGATTAAATAATGACTACAAAATTTCTATATGCCTGTAAAATAATAAATGTACTACCAAATAACCTACAGGTCAGAGAAAACACAACAATGAAGATATTTTTTAAATAAATGACCATTTAAAATAATATGTCCCAATTTGTGGGATGCAGCTAAGGCTATGATTAGAAGAAAACATCTTAAATACATATATATCAGAAAAGAAAAGGCTAAAAAATTTTAAAATCTAAACATACAACTGAAGAAGTTAGCAACCTTGCTATTGTGAGAGTGAAAGAGCTTTTATCCTCACCGTTTAAAGAAAGGTGTCACATGGCTGCTGTTAAAAAGTCAGCACTAAAACAAAACTTTTTTTATCAAAAAGAGCCAATACAGAAACAAAATGACCCCAGTGCAACACTAAACAGCAATAAGGAGTACCTGGAGTGGTGTACAATGAGCTACGTCTTTGTTTCTCCAGCAGAGCAGGTCTGAAGTGACTGTGATGTTGGAAAGAGGCCTACGCGTAGGGGCCACAGTTCAGGAAGGGAGGAGGGAAGACCAGGAAATGAAACCAGGCAACAGGAACCGCCTCTGGGGGCAGGGCTGAGAATGGGGGGAGGGTAGAGCTGGACACTTCTCTTCCTGAATTGTTCTATACTGTGACTTACTAGTGTGAATACATGTTTTTGATTAAACATATCAAATATTAAATAGACACCCATGAAGGTGATGAAAAAACTGACCACTGCACTAAAACTAAGAATCAGAATACAGAGAACAGTCTGAGGAACTTCCTCCTTGCCCTGGCGAAGGAACGCTTACAGTGGAGTCGGCACTGCTGTCTGCCTCCAGTCCCCGAACGTGAGGGCACAGATGGAGACACACAGGGTCTCCGCAGGCAGCCCCACTCTCCCGAGAGGTGCTCGTTACGGGACCCCCACCTACAGAGCTGGGAGCAGAGGTGGGCAGAGAGCCACACTGAACGCCCGGCAGGAAGAAGGGCTGCCAGCCTGTGAACACACAAGACTGCCACAGAGTTAAGAGCAGAAGACACCCCACCCTGCCAGGATCTCAGGTGAGCAACCTGAGCTGGCTGGGTCTCCACTGGCCTCCCCTCCAAGTCGGCTTCAGAGAGCTAATCAATGAATATAGTAAAGTCACAGGATACAAAATCAATACACAGAAATCCCTTGCATTCTTACATACAATGAAAGATCAAGAGAAGTTAAGGAAACAATCCCATTCACCACTGCAACAAAAAGAATAAAATAGCCAGGAATAAACCTGCTTAAAGAGACAAAAGACAGAAAACTGTAAGACACTGACAAAAGACGCCAAAGACAACGAGCAGACAGACCACGCTCTTGGACTGGAGGAGTCGATGCTGCAAAAAACACTACCCGAAGATTTGCAGATTCAATGCAGTTTCTATCAAACTTACCCATGGTATCTGTCACAGAACTATTAATAGAACAAAAAATTTCACAATTTGTACAGAAACACAAAAGACCCCAGACAGCCAAAGCAATCTTGAGGAAAAAAACAGATATGGAGGAATCAACCTTCCTGACTTCAGACTACACTACAAACCTACAGTCATCAAGACAGTATGGTATCGGCACAGAAACAGAAAGATAGCTCAACGGAACAAGACAGAAAGCTCAGAGATAAACCCACGCACCTACGGGGTTTGACAAAGGAGGCAGGAACAATGAAAAAAAGACAGCCTCTTCAATAAGTGGTGCTGGGAAAACCAGACAGCTACATGTAAAAGAATGAAACTAGAACACTGCTAACACCATGACAAAAAAAAAAAACTAAAAATGGATTTAAGGCTTAAACGTAAAGCCAGAAACTATAAAGCTCTTAGAGGAAAACATATGCAGTACAGCTCTGACATAAACAACAGCACGATCCTCTTTGACCTACCTCCTAGAGTAACGGAAATAAAACAAACAAATGGGGTCTAGTTAAACTTAGAAGCTTTTACACAGCAAAGGAAGCAAACGAGATTAAAAGACAAGCCTCGGAATGGGAGAAAATAATTGCAAATGAAACAACTGACAAAAGATTTATCCCCAAAATATACAAGCAGCTCATAACAGCTCAATATCAGAAAAACAAACAGCCCAATCAAATAACGGGCAGAAGACATTTCTCCAGAGACATACAGATGGCCAATGAACACGCAAAGAGATGCTCAACATCACTGTTAGAGAAATGCAGATCAGTGTACTTCACACCAGTCAGAACGGCCATCATCCAAAAATCTACAAACATTTTTATGTCTTCTTTGGAGAAATGTCTGTTAAGTTCTTTGGCCCACTTTTTGATTGGGTCATTTATTTTTCTAGAATGGAGCTGCAGGAGTTGCTTGTATATTTTTGAGATTAATTGTTAGTCCGTTGCTTCATTGGCTATTATTTTCTCCCATTCTGAAGGCTGTCTTTTCACCTTGCTTATAGTTTCCTTTGTTGTGCAGAAGCTTTTAATTTTAATTAGGTCCCATTTGTTTATTTGTGCTTTTATTTCTGATATTCTGGGAGGTGGGTCATAGAGGATCCTGCTTTGGTTTATGTCAGAGAGTGTTTTGCTTATGTTATCCTCTAGGAGTTTTATAGTTTCTGGTCTTATGATTAGATCTTTGATCCATTTTGAGTTTATTTTTGTGTATGGTGTTAGAAAGTGTTCTAGTTTCATTCTTTTACAAGTGGCTGTCCAGTTTTCCCAGCACCACTTGTTAAAGAGATTGTCTTTTCTCCATTGTATATTCATGCCTCCTTTGTCAAAGATAAGGTGTCCATAGATGCGTGGATTTATCTCTGGGCTTTCTATTTTGTTTCATTGATCTATATTTCTGTCTTTGTGGTAACGAGAACCCTGCATGCGAGACAGCAAAAGGAACGCAGATGTATAGAACAGACTCGTGGACTCTGTGGAAGAGGGCAAGGGTGGGATGATATGGGAGAATGCATTGAAACATGTTAATTATCATAGGTGAAATCAATCGCCAGCCCAGGGTTGATGCTCGGGGCTGGTGCACCGAGATGTCCCAGGGGGAGGGAATCGGGAGGGAGGAGGGAAGGGGGTTCTGGAGGGGGAGCATATGTAAACCCATGGCGGTTTCATGTCATTGTATGGCAAAACCAACACAATAAGGTAAAGAAAATTTAAAAAAAAAAAAAAAAGAAAGGTGGAAAGACAGGATAAATTAGGAATAATAACATGTATACCCTAAAATATATAAAATAGGTAATTAGCAAGATTAAGGTATAGCACAGGGAACTCTACTCAATATTTAAAAAAAAAAAATCTACAAACAATAAGTGCTGGAGAGTGTTGAATAAAGGGAGCTGTCCTACACTGTTGGTGGGAATGTGAACTGATACAGCCACTGTGGAGCGCAGTGTGGAGAGTTCTTAAAAAACTAGGAATAAACCTACCACATGACCCAGCAATCCCACTACTGGGCACATACCCTGAGAAAGCTACAACTCTAAAAGACACATGTAGCCTAGTGTTCACTGCAGCACTATCGACAATAGCCAGGATAACGGAAGCAACCTAATGTCCATCTACAGATGGATGAATGGGTAAAGACGATGGGGTACGTGCATTCAGTGGAGTATTAGCCATAAAAAGAACAAGTTTGAGTCCGTTCTAGTGGAAAAAGCAGAGGTGGATGAACTAGAGCCTGTTTTACAGAGTGAAGTAAATCAGAAAAACAAACATCGTATGTTAAAACATACACACATACATATCTATAAAGTGGAGGACAGAGGAGCCTACTGTGATGCAGTCCACGGGGTCACAAAGAGTTGGACGTGACTTAGTGACTGAACAACAACAACAGTATGGAATCAAGAAAAATGGTATTGATGAGCCCATTTGCAGGAAAGGAATTGGAGATGCAGATGTAGAGAATGCACTTGCAGATACAGTGGGGGAAGGAGAGCATGGAACTTACACACTCCATCATGCGTAAGACAGACGGCTGGTGAGAAGCTGCTGTCTGACTCAGCGAGCTCGGCCTGGCGCTCTGACGACGTAGAGGGGTGGGGTAGGGAGAGGGGAGGGGGGAGATGTGGACAGTCACAGCTGATCTGCCTGACTGCATGGCAGAAAGCAACAACACTGGAAAGCAATTTCCCTCCAGTGAAAAAATGCATTAGAAGAATGCGGACAGCAGTGCTGTGTGTTCAGTGGAAAAAACCCAAAAATCAACTGGAAACAACCCAACTGCCCAAGAGTAACTGGATAAATGTTCTGCTACGTTAATATAATAATTATAAAAAGCAATAAAAATGATTCCACTACAGCTATGTGATGCAGCACAGAGGCTTTTAGGGCAGCGTGACTAAAGCAAGAGGAGTCATGGCCTCACTTTCATGAAGTCTGAGAGCAGGGAAAACAGGACAAGATTACCCTGTTTAGTCATACGTAGGTGGTAGAACTACAGGAGAGCAAGGAAGCAAGCAGGGTCAGTGGAGTGACACCTCTAGGCACAAGGCCTAGGGCTGTGACCACGAGGAGCTACAAAGGGCATGTGGGCGCTACTTCTTGACCTGGGTGGCAGTGTCACTGGTGTTCATGTTAAAATCATTCATTAAACTGTATGCATATGTATATATGTACATACACAGATGTGTACTTTTTTACATAGGCTATTTTTTACAATAAGAAACTTCTTTAAAAAAAGAACAGACCCAAGAACTTGAAAAAGTATAAATACAGACAAACATGAGATTGACATGAGAAATTTAGAAGAAAACAGAAATGAGGAGAAATAACACATAAGAGCAGATTTATAATATTGGAGAACGTGGATAAACAAAATAACTCACATACTATGACCTGGGGTGGTGCTTCCCTTATAGCTCAGTCGGTAAAGAATCTGCCTGCAGTGCAGGAGACCTGGGTTTGATCCTTGGGTCAGGAAGATCCCCTGGAGAAGGAAATGGCCACCCACTCCAGTATCCTTGCCTGGAGAGACCCACGGACAGAGGAGCCTGGCAGGCTACAGTCCATGGGGTCACAAGAGCTGGACACACCACCACGGCTCTATGTGCTGCTAGCAGGAATCCACCCTACAGTCCTAACCGTAGTTATGTATCAAATGTTCTCCACAGCACCACCCAGCCTAGCACAGAACTGGAGACGTGTTAATGCCAGCACAGTAACCATGGAGCCTGACATGGACAACACAACACGGGTCCTTCCAGGCGGTCCTACACAACAGTTATCCCAGGATCTTTTTGACTTCTCCTGCCCCTCAGTAAGATACAAATTCTGAGAGCATGGACAATTTCTTATCCATAAATCTTTCCTTAGGTCTTGGCAGAGCACATATAATTCAGCAAGCACTTAAAAATTTGTCATAGACAAACAAGCCAATACTTCAGCTTTTTGCAAAGAGAAAGGAATTATCTTTGAGCATGTTTTCTCTTCGGGGAGTTTTTCTAATGGACAGAAGAAAGCTTACTTTATTGGTGCAGTTGCTCCTTCCGGTCCCCCGAGCTCGGAAAGCGGAACGAGGTCCCACTTGAAGTGCAGCCCCCAGTTGAACCCCCCCCGCACCACCGGGGACGAGCTGTAGGCCAGCGTGTCGGCGCTGATGATGTCGATCACCGGGCACACCACCGTCCGCCGGTCCTCCCGGATGGCGGCCAGCAAAGGCTGCAGCCACAGCACGTTCACCTCGCAGTGGCTGTCCAGGAACACCAAGACCTCTCCTGCGGGGGCAAACCACAGAGGCCCTGAGGGCAGTGCCACTCGATGCAAGAATGGCCCCCAGCTCCAGAGAGAACACCTGTGCAGGCGAGGAGGCTGACTGCCACCCTTCCAGCCCCAGCTATCCAATCAGTCCTGGGAGTCAGTCAGCCGGGAAATCCTGCTTCAAGGGTGCTGCCACGACTGAAGAACATATACAGACAGTAAGTGCAAGTCTTGAAAAAAGTTACAGACAATTCATATTCTCCTCAGTGGGGGAAAAAAAAGACTGAGTCTCACAGGAACAGTCCAGGTCTCTGACAGCCAGGTATGCAGCAGTGCAATAGGAGGGGTCAGCTGTGTGTATTTGTATTACAATTATTGTAATGGATACATTTGTAAATTTACTATGTAACATTTCCCTGCCTCAGCAAACGGAGGCTAGAGAAAGGAGCTCATTTTCACTGGTGACTCATAAACATGATCGTTACCAATTATTTCGACAACACAGGATTCTCAGGAGTGAGGGGCACTCGGCCGGCTCATCACGTCGGCCGCACAACTGCTCCTGTGGATCCACCACTCGACGGCCACGGGACCATCTCCATTTCCCACCTTTCCTTTCTAATTCCCTCAGTCTCATGGGCCACAGGATACACTGTTCTCATCAGTAAAAAGAAATCGTGAAGATTTTCTCATGCATTTCTCACTCTGCTTGATAAACATGAGCAAGAGTGAGGGTTTCTTTGATAACTTAATGGTTATTCCTGAACACTTGGGAAACTTAGGATCTCATCATCAGACAGCATTATTGTTATTCCAAAGCTTTATCCATGAAATGTATTGATACAGATTTTACATGGATTTCATTAAGCACCCGATGCATCCTATTTCAATTAACAACAGCAGAACCTCCGGCAAGAAAGTCCTCCAGCATGACAGTGACTTAGCCGTGTCCTTCAGTGCCTGTGAACGACCTTTACGAGGTCACCAGACGCCATTTAATACAGAAAGGCAAATTGTTCAACCTCTTATCAAGATTCCTTTGAGGAGAAAATGTATTAATAGCTTTTCTTAATTCAAAAAATATTACTTTTTCTATCAAAGTCAGTTTAACTAAATGCAGGAAGATAATACTCAGTCACACTGAACCTGAGGCCGATTTCCCCAAAACCGACTTTTTTTTTTTTTTTTTGACAGATCCCAAACTATATTTGAACAAGGACCAACAGAACATAAAGAAAAAAACTAGATGCCTACTGTTGCGTGAAAAAGAAAAGCTTGCAGTAACAATGTACTGGGAAAGTAGTGCTCTGTGACACGATCTTGCTGTACCCCACAAACACCCACCCCAGTTTCCTATCTCGTGCCTTCTGTAAGTCAAAATAGCCAAGTCAGAGAGTCTTTATTTGACTAGAATTCTACAGAAGAAAAATCATAAACCTTGAATTCAACCTGCATGTGACTGTGGAATGGATGGAGGGGAGCTCCATCTCATTTTATGTTAACTGCTTCTGTTTGCTGCAGGTGTAAGTCAAAGGAGGGAAGAAGGAAGACTGTACAAATGAGGTCACAAATAAACCCCACAAACGGGACAGGGGTGAGCAGAAGGGGTGGCCGCAGCCAGCAGTGCCAGCCACCGTGAACCTCGTGACTGGTCATCCTGAGGAGGGCAGTGTATGGGAAGGCAGACGTACTCACTATGAGGGGACGCCCCACCAAAGTCCCAGAATTCTAAAGTTATCTTCATGATTTTTTTGGAGTAGGGGCCATATTTCCAGGCACTAGATGAAACATTAGACACCTAATATTTTTAAACAAATTCATTTAACTTAAATAAATGTATTTTAAAAAGGAAAAGCTTTTATCCAGATCATAAATGAAAATTACTGGCACCAACCTTCCATAGAGGTGAAAAGAAATCTGAACCGATATGATGTAGCTGAAGAGAAACAGAGACGCGGACCAGTGAGGACTCCAGAGCTCGCCTTCCTGGGGCCTGGGCTTTGGGACAGCGGGGCCTGGTTACCACGGGGCTCTGCTAGGGAAAGGCCTTTCCCAAACTGCACAAGCCTCATCGTTCCTGCTGCCACTGCCCACCAGGACTCCGCTCGTCACAGACCGGGGCAGAGTCCGGAGGGCAGGAGAGCAGAGCTCTCGTCACCCCAGAGGAGCCGACGGGAAGTCCTACCTGTCGCATGGGCCGCGCCGACCATTCTTCCTCGAATCAAGCCCTCGCGCTTTGGATTTCTTATCACTTTGATTTTTCCAGGGAGGTATTTTTGGATGTATTCATCTAGTTCTCCTTTCAAATCACCTGAAAATTGAAGGTTGTTCAAAGCACATAAGACACATGCACAGGGGTTTCAGATGCTCTGGAGCTATGCCTGGTGCTCGCGGCAACAGACACACAAGTCACTATCACAGGACCTCCTGCTTTATTTTAAAAGGAGGTCACAGCTTATCCCAAAAGAAAGAACATGCGGGCTAGGAGCTGGAATACTAGCCTAAAGGAGTAGTCACTTAACTTACAGACTTTCTGTATTTCCACAGCAACTAACTCCACACTCTGCATAAAGAATGTTAGAAATGAGTATATGAATGTTCAGCTGAATACATACAAAACCAGACTGAAAGGAGAAGCTGATATGTAAATGTCTTTTTTCAAAGTAATTAAGTCCTGCTCCATTTCAGAACAGTTGAGAAATAACTTCTCTGCCCTACCAAGAATTATACAATAGCAGCAGTAAATACATTCTTTTTACGAATTTATAATTTAGCATCTTCCATGGGCACTATTTTTTATAAATTCTAGCTCATTTACCTTTAAATTTCACAACTTCAAAGATCATATAAGATCTAATAAGTAAGTCTTTCCATAGATAGTACATAAACCACTGTAACTGATCATGAGTTTTCTTTTAGAAAAAAATACCCACAGAATGAAAAAAAAAATCACAGGCTGACTTAAAAAAATAAATTCAACACCATAAATTCTAGAATTATATTACTTAGCCAATCTTCTACTTGGTCCAGACTCAAATTCTCAGGGGTTTTTTAATCATTTACTTTTTAATTAATTTTCCCTGTTTCTCCTATGAGCTTTCAACTTTTACCAAGGTTTGAGAATTTTATTTTCGTTGGTCTCAACATACATTTCCTCATTTTGTATACTTAAGTATACTGGCATACCAGTTCTGTTGTTGATATATAAGGAATGCTTAATAAACACTCAAGTTGTGAAAAGACATAACTGACATATAATTTATCAGTGTGTCTCTGCAGCTTACTGTTAATGAAAAGAGCAGAAAGCTTGAATGGTGGTGGTTTAGTCACTCAGTTGTGTCCACCAGTTCTTTTGCAATCCCATAGCCTACAGCTCGCCAGGCTCCTCTGTCCGTGGGACTGTCCAGGCAAGAATACTGGAGTGGGTTGCCATTCCCTGCTCCAGAGGATCTTCCTGACCCAGGGACAGAACCTGAGCCTCCTGCACTGGCAGGTGGATTCCTTGGGTCTCATTTCAACTTTCCCAGGTAACAGCTTGAGCAAATTACTACTTCCTCCTCTGTAAAATGGGAGTATCACCTCTGACAAGGTTGAAGACTGCCCTCCATCCTGCTGTGTACACGAAATCACTCTTAGGAAGAGTCAATGCTGAATTAAAGAAAGGTAAGAAGTCGGTACTGAAGCATACAACACCAGCATTCAGAGGCCATCTAAGAGCCATCACAACGCCATGCACTCTATCTGGAGGCAGCTGATGTGACAGACCGACAAGAAAACCTGGGCCAAAGCACTGTGTTAAGTGCAAGCTAATTCTAAAAGGTCAGTACTGTGTGATTCTATTTATATAACAACCCAATGACAGTGCCATAGAGATGGAAACAAAATCACAGAGATGAGGGTTGCCAGGAATTAAGGACGTGTGGGGAGAAAGGTGGGTGTGAATACAGAGTGGTAGCAGGTAGGAGGTCTTTGGGGTGATGGAGTAGTCCCATCTGTACCTTGATTACAGTGGTGGTTACAGAAATATGCTCACGGGATAAAGTGGCATACACTTTTTGTACACACGCAGGGTATCGATGTCAAATTCTGGCTTTCAATACTGTGTTATTATCACGTGGGATGTAACCAGTGGAGGAAACGGTGAAGGGGTACACAGGACTCTTTGTGACTCACTGTCGATCTCTGGTTATTTCAAAATAAAACTATTATTTTAAAAAGGTAAGCCAAGGGAAAAATTTAAAGGGCCTAATTTGGGTAGCATAGTTTGAAAACAGATCACACAGATAAGGCAGTTTCTTCAAAACGACCCTATAATCAGGCGTGCAGTTGTGGCTGGCTCTGTCACAACTGTACGCCTGAGGGGCCTCCTGTCCTTCAGGGGCCGAAGGGCCAGTGGTCATCACCACAGTGGTCCAGGGCAGAGACCCCACACTGCCAGCTACGGCACTCCTCACCAAAGTCACTGTCATCGTCCACGAGGATGACTTCATGAAGAAGCCGGGCAGGCGTGCGGTCCAGGACACTGTGCACCGTCCGCAGCAAGGCAGACAAAGCTTCATTGTAGAAACAGATAACAACACTCGCAACTGGCAGATCCGCCGGGTAAGACTTGGCCTTACATCTGTAAATGTGAGTACCAGAAAATTATGACATTTCAGAAAGCTCCAATGTCTTAGGTTATTATTCACTAAATATTAACGGCTCCCTTGTTGAGCCTCTTCTTTACATCATTAACAATTTTTTTTTAAAAAGCGGTTAAGGAAACAATGTGGTTTCTTATTCAACAGTTTTATAATTGTTAATAATTTCCCCCTCCATTTTCTGCTACTCTGCTTCTTTTTAAGTCAATTCAAGTTTTTAAAACTTGAATTTTTTCTTCTTTGGTACAGAGGTTACACAGAAATGTGTTTTTACTGAAATCACTACAAGTTTTTAATGCAGCATTCAGCTAATGTTCAGTTTCTTCTCAATGAAGTTTCAAAAGGAAATATGAATATCTGTATTTGAAATTTTTAATTTTTGCTCAATCATATAAAAAGATTTGAGTAAACTATGACATACATCAGGATAATGGATGAGCTTCCATGTAAGCAATCCTTTGATTTAAAAAAGGTTAGGTGGCTTTAAGTGACCACAATAAAAAAAAAAAACGCTGACTTAAAACATAAAATCTGGAATCCCGTGTTCTTCTGCGGCACACAATGCCTCAGCGTCTGGGCCCTGCCCACTTTCAGCCTCTTGCCACTCTTGCACTACAGGCAAACAGAACTCTCAGTGCCTCTGACGGACAGCTCCCACACACACAGGGGACCACCTGGCTGCACAGCACCGCTCCGTCGTCCCTCTCTGACGCCTTCCCTGGGCACTTGGGTGGGGGCCCGTTTCACCCATTCCTATCACAGCCTTCATTCTTGTGCTACTGTAATTACTCACTTCCTTATCAACCTCCCCTGACGGACACTAAGCCCTGTGAACTGAGGGGCTATGTCTTATTTTATTTCCAGGGCCTAACAGAGTGTCCAGAAAACAGAAGGTGCTGATACAGATGTGTAGAGTGAATTACTGACTGACCGTATGAAAGAAAAGCCTTTGAAACAGAAAGAATGAAAACAGAAAAGTGAGACCACGAGTAGAATGCCTCCCTGATGTGAATTCCTTTGTGTTATGAATCCAATAAACAAACATTTAAAATAAATATATACTCAGGTTAGTTAATTATATGCAATTAGTACCTCCCTCCTTCTTCCCATGATTTTAAATTTCAAAAGAAACACAGCAAGCTCTAGAACCCTGTCAGTACAATCTCAGACCATGTGGCTTCAAGCATAATAAGAGTGGAAATAAATCTGTCTTAAATTTTCTGGTATCCTGAATGGTGAAGCCTAATTGCAGATTATTAACACCCGCCCCCATGACTTAATATACCGCCACTAAAAGCACTGTGTTATTAAACTGGCGAGCAGAAACGAAGAAGGAACATACGCCGCATCCCTTGTATCCGGCACGTCTCTGTGGTAGCCCAAGCGGTTACTGATGAGCATATTGAAGGCATGTTTCTGATACCCCAAGTCTCTCAACTCCTGATCGCGCTCATTAAAAATCATACCTGCAAAAGAGTGAAGTCACAGTCAGTGTATGACACCTGGAAAAGAATGCTACAACTCCTGCTGTGATCTCAAGAAAACCTTGGGGACTCCCTAGCGGTGCAGTGGATAAGAATCCGCCTGCCAATGCAGGCGACACGGGTTCAGTCCCCGGTCCCGGAAGATCCCACATGCCTCAGAGCAGCTCAGCCTGTGCACCAAACCACTGAGCGTGCACTCTAGAGCCCGAGGGCCCCAGCTACTGAGCACTCGTGCTGCAAGTACTGAAGCCCAGGTGCCTTGGGCCTGTGCTCTGCAACGAGAGAGGCCGCCACAATGAGACACGCACGTGACACAACGAAGAGCAGCCCCTGCTCACCACAACTAGCGAAAGCCCAAGCAAGGCAACAGTGCAGCAAAAAAAAAAAGTAAATGAATAACAACATTTAAAGAAAAATAAAATCTTGGCTTTCACTTCTTATAAATAGGTAATAGCCATGTTCTCACACCTAGTTTGTCTCCATTTTCAAAAAACTAAATCAAGGTTTAAGTAGAATTTTCCTCAGTTTAGCTCAAAAAGCAAGTGTACTTTAACCACAAATTATGGCTCACTAGCCATAATTTAAGAATATTTTCAAGAAAAAAAAATTTACCCATGATCAACATAAAAAGAGACTTAATAATGATTTATACCATGAAAACAACAGATTACAGAACCCCATATGGTTCTCAACAGGCCCCAATTAACTGGGCAAGGGGTTTTTTTGGTTCTGTTTTCTAGAAATAATTTTTTATCCCAAGTTTTTATATGGACTCTTCCCCTAGAAAATTAGACTACTGATAACCCTTTCTGTAAAAAGTCTCTGGCTCCAGACTTTAATCAACTTCACAGTCAAGAAGGTCCACCACAGAGCTAATCAAAATCACTATAATTTAACATCTTTGCTGTCACACTGTCAGAAATCTCATCTTTGCCTAGAACAGCAAGCTTCCTTTTGCTTTCTCTTTCCCACATCAAACATTTAGCCTCTCCTCACAGAATGACTCCCCTGTAATAGCATTTCCTGAAGAGTCATGGAAAGCTAATTCCACTGGACTTTAGTAGAGGTTAAAAAGAAAAAAAGATTCCACGGCCAAATAATCACGAGAACGTCGGATTTCAAACGTCAGGTAAGGGAGTCCCCTGGCGACCAGGGTCAGGACTGAGCACCTTCACTGCCACTTTTTTTTTTTAACATGGGCAAATAATAACAAAAAAATTAAAGTAGACTTTTGTTCTTAAGAATGCTGATTGTTTTATAGATACACGGGTGTGAGGGGATGAAATACAAAACGCTGTGTTTTCCCAATTTATTATCTGATTTATCCCAAAGATTTCTTCTAAGGGTTTTATGGTCTTTGATCCATTCTGAGTTAATTAATACGAGGTAAGGGTTCAACTTCATTCCTTTGAATGCTGCTGCTAAGTCGCTTCAGTCGTGTCTGACTGTGTGCGACCCCATAGATGGCAGCCCACCAGGCTCCCCCGTCCCTGGGATTCTCCAGGCAAGAGTACTGGAGTGGGCTGCCATTGCCTTCGCCAATTCCTTTGCATGGGGGTATCTAATTGGCCCAGCATCACTTGCTGAAAAGACCATCCTTTCCACATTAACTGCTCCAGCACCCCTTTCTGGAAAACAACTGACCACACGTTACTTGTTCTTAGGCATTACCACAGGTGCTACTTGACCACAGACGTTGCTGGATTCACAGTCTATCCTCCGATGTACATATCTGCCTTATGCCAGTATCACACTGTTACGAAGTTTTGAAATAGAGAAGCGTGTGTTCTCCGACTTTGTTCTTTTTCAAGACTTCAGAGCACCCTGCAATTCCTTACCAACTTTAGACTCAGCTTTTCCATCTTTTCAACACACGCCACTGGGATTTTGATAAGGTTTACATTCAATGTGAGCTGCTCTGGGTGGCACTGACATTTTAACAGTATGAAGCACTCCATCCATGAACCTAGGACGTTTTTCTATTTATTTAGGTCTATTTTTCTTTCTTGCTCTGCAGCACAACTTATGTACAAATCTTATACCTCCTTGGCCATATTTATTCTTAAGTACTTTACCCTTTCTGATTCCACTGTAAATGGGATTGTTCTCTTAATTTCACTTTTGGACTGTTCATCATCAACGTCCAGAAATACAACTGGTTTTTGTGTGTGGATCTTGTACCCTGAGACTTTGCTGAATTAATTTTAATTTCTAAGCTATAATTTTTTGGGGATCTTTAGGATCTTTTACAAAGAATTTCGTGTTTTAGATGGGTAATTTGAGTTTGTCACTTCAAATATCTAAATTCTCTCACTTCATACAAAGGCAAAGTCCATTAAAAATGGTAAACCCAATATTACAACTTTATAAAAATTTTATAAAAATTACTATAAACAAAAAATTAGAAAAAATTCCATTGGTCCCAATGGCTGTTTGAAAATGAATAGAAGGTATATTTTATGAAAACTAAAGTAAAAGCTTCCTTTTCCTCATATAATTTTCAATACTTCTGACCTCCTGTATTAGGAAATGATTAAATTCTAGAAACTGATTTTATTCATTGAAACTAAGAAATCTGTTTTTATACTTCCTTTATATTCTGTGGCTCTTTCAATCTCTCAGAATCTCTCACTATATGCTTTTACTCTTAAATTACTTATTATTGATTCTTCAATGAAGATCAAAGTTCTTAAGTTTTAAAGATAACCAAAATGGCTCATATAGCCCTTAAAATAAAATTTGCTGAAACCAGGATTCTAGAACTGCAGTATTCAGTCTTGCTTCCAAACTGAACAGAATATAATTTTTGAATTAAAAAACTCCTATATTTAATAAATATATTCCACCACCTTAATAATTCTTGTAAGTAGAAATCTCTTTAGATATAAGTAGTCTCAATTTATTTCTAAACCCAATGGTTTATTTCCTGTCTTAATTATCTCTGCCTTTCAAAATATGTTAAAATTGTCACTTTTCAACCATTGCTTTCCCTTATTAAATAATGCTAACAATTAAAATCTTCCCCCATAAAATCTTCTATTTTCTTTCCAACCACTTAATTTTTCTTCCTTTCTGCCCTCTCCCCCGACCCACCCCCCCAATTCTGAACCTCATGGTTTCTCCAAAGTCTTCATAAAGTATTGAAGTCAGAACTGAACAAAATAGAATATAACTCTCTACTGTGTCTGCCAAAATCACAGGACCCCAGCTAGTTCATGAACAAAATATATCAGTACAGAAAAAAGTCACCTCTAGTCCTCTGAACAATACATGATTTAAAGATTATCTGAACTCCCAACGATGAAATACTTTGACACGTTGCTAGCAAAAATCAGGTACACTTACCCAATTCAGAAGAGAATTTCACGTTGCCTCTTTCTGGATCTTCAACATGATTATCTATCACATCATCAATTTTGTTTGCTCTGAACTGTGATTCTAATACTTGACTTGGACTTCGAGTAAAACGGGGATAAAATTTTTTGGGGAATGGTCCGCGGGGCCCAGACCCCTTGATGGGCACATTCTTAAGTGGCTGAGTCACTTCACTGAAGTTGAAATAAATAAAAAGCAAAAGTGTCCAGGCTGCAGATGTAAAAAGGCATCCATAACAGAAATATCGAACTGTGACACTTCCCATTATAGACCTAGCATTGCTGAAGGGCCATTTTCAATTCCTAAAAGAGAAGGATAAATACGTTAGACACTTTAAGACACTGAAAAAATCAAATACCAACTTTATAGTCACTGTCTTCCAAACTACCAAGTAGCAATTCTAAACAATTTAATTAGGACCCCGTGTGTGTCATTAACAAAGAGTCAAATGTAAGAAGGGATAGCACCAAATTAAAAAAATAAAGGAATTCAACAATTAAAACCACAGACCAATTGTGTTAGTCCTGAGAAAACCAACAGCAGCAAAATAGTTGACTTATTCATCTGCCCAGGTTAATGGATACCTACTACTTCACCTTTGATCTGGACCACTTTCACTGTGCTCATATTTTTGAGGTTCTAATTTTTCATAAAAACATAAATACTACACAAGTCATGACAGCACATCTAAGGTCCCTTCTAATTGTAAAATTATACAACTACATCTTTTAATCCAAGGATATTAAAATCTGTTTTTATAAATAAGCAGCTTAAAGTTTTACCTTCCAAACAAAGATTAAACCTTCCCTAATGCCCATTCTAGATTCAACAGTTTCATTTCAAATTTATAACTGAAAGAGTTCAAATAATCCCATTTTCCCTCTCCTTACGATGTCTTATAAACAATGGGGCACTGAACAGCAGTGTTTTTCCTAAGCTTCCTGTAATACCGGGTCTTCCTGTAGGATTCACAGAGCCCCTCAGGAATTGTTTGTAAAGAGCCCACTGCACATATAAAATTGTTTCACTGAGCAAGAGAGCAGGGAAACACTATATAAGTCATGTACAAACAGAAGAAGTCTACAGAGCAATACTACTTATACATTACTAACTTCTAGAGTATAAAATAATTCTTTTTTAAATTATCATGCCCCACCCCCCAAATCAGGACAAAGCAAATCAGCATCAGTAAGCTCCAGAGCTGTTTTGTACAATGTTACGCCATAAGCCCAGAAAACAGCAAATGGCTCAATTTCTTAACTATCTGCCAACTGAGAACTATTAGTTCGTTCACCACATGTCAATTCAAAAGCCTGAAAAACAAAAGAAAACACCAGTACCCAAACAATCAAAAAAAAAAAAAAAACCCACTACAGTATAACACCAATGGGATATGACCACAGCAGAAAAGGAAAGTTAGACACCACTGAAAGTGCTGTCAGGACAGCTGCAGCGCATTTTCAGTTAAAAACAGGCACAGAAAAAGACCCACTGTATTTGGAAGTGGAAGAGAATTTTCGCTAAGCAAAGTGAATGGAACCATTAAGACAGAGGGAAATACTAAAGTTACAAATTTGTAACTTTGCAACAAAATGTTGAGGACAATACTGAGTAGAAACATCTAGGTGAAACACTCAGTTCAGTCAGTCACTCAGCCATGTCTGACTTTTGACTCTGCCACCCCCGTGGGCTGCAGAACGCCAGGCCTCCCTGTCCATCACCAACATGCAGAGCTTGCTCAAACTCATGTTCTTTGAATCGGTGATGCCATCCAACCATCTCATCCTGGGTCATCCCCTTCTCCTCCTGCCTTCAATCTTTCCCCAAATCAGGATCTTTTCAAATGAGTCAGTTCTTCACATCAGGTGGCCAAAGTATTGGAGCTTCAGCTTCAGTAACAGTCCTTCCAATGAATATTCAGGACTGATTTCCTTCAGGATGGGCTGGCTGGATCTCCTTGCAGTCTAAAGGACTCTCAAGAGTCTTCTCCAGCACCACATTTCAAAAGCATCAATTCTTCGGGCTCAGCTTTCTTTGTAGTCCACTCTCACATCCATACATGACTACTGGAAAAACCATAGCTTTGACTAGACAGCCCTTTGTTGGCAAAGTAATGTCTCTGCTTTTTAATATGGTGCCTAGGTTGGTCACAGTGAGACTGTCAACTCCTAGGCAGGTTGATAAAAAGTCGAGGATCCCCGAGGAGGAGAAAAGAGTCTGGTACTCTCAAAGTGGAGAGAGGGGTCTGGAATTCTCAAGGAGAAGGAAAGGACAAACTTTTTTTCCTCTACATTCCTTAGTCTTAGTCACAGAAAACTAAGAAGAAAGAAACTTTTTCTCTTTAAGCCTGGAACTGATGATTACACAACAAAAAACTGTAAAGAGCAATATTGCATAGGAACCTGGAATGTTAGGTCCATGAATCAGGGCAAACTGGAAGTGATCAAACAGGAGATGGCAAGGGTGAACGGCGACATTCTAGGAATCAGCAAACAAAGATGGACTGGAATGGGTGAATTTAACTCAGATGACCATTTTATCTACTACTGCGGGCAGAAATCCCTCAGAAGAAATGGAGTAGCCATCACGGTCACCAAGAGTCCGAAATGCAGTACTTGGGTGCAATCTCAAAAATGACAGAATAATTTCTGTTCCTTCCAAAGGCAAACCATTCAATATCACGGTAATCCAAGCCTATGTTCCGACCAGTAACGCTGAAGAAGCTGAAGTTGAACGGTTCTATGAAGACCTACAAGATCTTTTAGAACTAACACCCAAAAAAGATGTCCTTTTCATTATAGGGGACTGGAATGCAAAAGTAGGAAGTCAGGAAACACTTGGAGTAACAGGCAAATTTGGCCTTGGGAGTACAGAATGAAGCAGGGAAAAGGCTAATAGAGTTTTGCCAAGAGAATGCACTGGTCGTAGCAAACACCCTCTTCCAGCAACACAAGAGAAGACTCTACACATGGACATCGCCAGATGGTCAACACCGAAATCAGACTGATTATATTCTTGACAGCCAAAGATGGAGAAGCTCTATACAGTCAGCAAAAACAAGACCGGGAGCTGACTATGGCTCAGATCATGAACTCCTTATTGCCAAATTCAGACTTAAACTGAAGAAAGTAGGCAAAACCACTAGACCATTCAGGTATGACCTAAATCAAATCCCTTATGATTATACAGTGGAACTGAGAAATAGACTTAAGGGATTAGATCTGATAGACAGAGTGCCTGATGAACTATGGACAGAGGTTCGTGACATTGTACAGGAGACAGAGATTAAGACCATCTCCAAGAAAAAGAAATGCAAAAAAGCAAATTGGCTGTCTCAAGAGGCCTTACAAATAGCTGAGAAAAGAAGAGAAGCGAAAAGCAAAGGAGAAAAGGAAAGACATTCCCATCTGAATGCAGAGTTCCAAAGAATAGCAAGGAGAGATAAGAAAGCCTTCCTCAGAGATTAATGCAAAGAAATAAAGGAAAACAACAGAATGGGAAAGACTACAGATCTCTTTAAGAAAATTAGAGATACTAAGGGAACATTACATGCAAAGATGGGCTCAATAAAGGACAGAAACAGTCTGGACCTAATAGCAGAAGATATTAAGAAGAAGTGGCAAGAATACACAGAAGAACTGTACAAAAAAAGATCTTCACGACCCAGAAAATCACAACGGTATGATCACTCACCCAGAGCCAAACATCCTGGAAGTCAAGTGGGCCTTAGAAAGCATCACTACAAACAAAGCTAGTGGAGGTAATGGAATTCCAGCTGAGGTATTTCACATCCTAAAAGATGATGCTGTGAAAGTGCTGCACTAAATATGCCAGCAACTTGGAAAACTCAGCAGTGGCCACAGGACTGGAAAAGGTCAGGTTTCATTCCAATCCCAAAGAAAGGCAATGCCAAAGAATGCTCGAACTACCGCACAATTGCACTCAGTTCACACGCTAGTAAAGTAATGCTCAAAATTCTCTAAGCTAGGCTTCAGCAATACATCAACCATGAACTTCCAGATGTTCAAGCTTCGTTAAGAAATGGCAGAGGAACCAGAGATCAAATTGCCAACATCTGCTGAATCATCAAAAAAGCAAGAGAATTCCAGAAAAACATCTATTTCTGCTTTACTGACTATGCCAAAGCCTTTGACTGTGTGGATCACAATGAACTGTGGAAAATTCTGAGAGAGATGGGAATACCAGACCATCTAATCTCTCTCTTGAGAAACCTGTATGCAGGTCAGGAAGCAACAGTTAGACTTGGACATGGAACAACAGACTGGTTCCAAATAGGAAAAGGAGTACGTCAAGGCTGTATACTGTCACCCTGCTTATTTAACTTATATGCAGAGTACATCATGAGAAACGCTGGGCTGGAAGAAGCACAAGCTGGAATTAAGATTGCCGGGAGAAATATCAATAATCTCAGATATGCAGACACCACCACCCTTATGGCAGAAAGTGAAGAGGAACTAAAAAGCCTCTTGCTGAAAGTGAAAGAGGAGAGTGCAAAAGTTGGCTTAAAGCTCAACATTCAGAAAACTAAGATCATGGCATCTGGTCCCATCACTTCATGACAAATAGATGGGGAAACAATGGAAACAGTGTCAGACTTTATTTTGGGGAGCTCCAAAATCACTACAGATGGTGACCGCAGCCATGAAATTAAAAGACGCTTACTCCTTGGAAGGAAAGTGATGACCAACCTAGATAGCATATTTAAAAGCAGAGACATTACTTTGCCAACAAATGTCTGTCTAGTCAAGGCTATGGTTTTTCCAGTAGTCATGTATGGATGTGAGAGTTGAACTATAAAGAAAGCTGAGCGCTGAAGAATTGATGCTTTTGAACTGTGGTGTTGGAGAAGACTCTTAAGAGTCCCTTGGACTGCAAGGAGATCCAACCAGTCCATCCTAAAGGAGATCAGTCCTGGGTGTTCATTGGAAGGACTGATGTTGAAGCTGAAACTTCAATATTCTGGCCACCTCATGCGAAGTGTTGACTCACTGGAAAAGACCCTAAAGCTGGGGAGGATTGGGGGCAGGAGGAGAAGGGGATGACAGAGGATGAGATGGCTGGATGGCATCACCGACTCGATGGACATGGGTTTGGGTAGACTCCGGCAGTTGGTGATGGACAGGGAGGCCTGGTGTGCTGCGGTTCATGGGGCTGCAAAGAGTCGGACACGACTGAGCAACTGAACTGACTACCTGTACAGGCTACTTTGATTCCATAAGCAACTTTGTGAATAAGAAGCCAATCTCTTCTTCAACTGTATAAGGAGACTTATATTTAGACTCTTTTCCTCAGACCACTCCAGGCCTTCCCACTTCCATGCTGGCCTCCCCAACAGGGAAGACAGAAGGGAGCCAGGCACCAGGGACCAGGGGAGGGAGCCAGCCAACATCCACAGTCACAGAGAAGCCCACACCCGCTAACCGAGGGCCGTGCCACTGAGCAGCTCTGAACAACAGGGGGAGGTTAGGGCTCAACAAATGTTAGCTTTTTCCTCATTAGGTCTAATCTTAAAATATAACATGAAAGGTATTTGTGACCCTCTGTTCCTTACAATGACCTACAAGTCCCTATGTAATAGTCCGACTATATCTCTCACTATTTCCTCCTCGTTCGTTTCATCCTAGACAAAGGTCTCCATATGGGTCAGTATGTGTGAGGGATTATGCATGGGTTCTTCCTTCTGCCTAGAATCCTTTTCATCCCAGGTGGTGCTAGTCGTAAAGAATCCACTTGCCAATGCAGATGTAAGAGACATGGGTTCAATCCCAGGGTCGGGAAGATCACCTGGAAGGGGCTCAGCAACCCACTCCAGTATTCTTGCCGAGAGAATCCCATGGACAGAGGAGCCTGGCAGGCTACAGTCCATGGGGGTCGCAAAGAGTCAGACACGACTGGAGCAACTGAGCACACAACTTCACCTCTACTGAATCTTTGCTCAATTACAACCTTCTCAACAAAGTTCTGTCTAAACAGCCAAATTTAAAACTGCAGCTCAACCACCAAACACTAGCACTTCCCATCTTCTCTACTCTATACAACTTACCACCTTCTTACATATATTAATTTCTTATTTATTATGTTAATTATTATCTGTCTGCTCCCTGTTAGAATGTATGCTTCATCAGAGCAAGAGTTTTTGTGTGTTGTTTCTTGGCAATATCCCCTAAGTTTAGAAGAAAAGCTAGCACAAAGCAAACATTTAGTATTTGTTGAAATAAATGAAAAAATTTCTGGAGAAGACTCTTGAGAGTTCCTTGGACATCAAGGAGATCAAACCAGTCAATCCTAAAGGAAATAAATCCTTAATATTCATTGGAAGAATTGATGCTGAAACTCCAATATTCTGGCCACCTGATACGAACAGCCAACTCATTGGAAAAGACCCTGATGTTGGGAAAGATTGAGGGCAGGAGGAGAAGGAGGCAACAGAGGATGAGATGATTAGATAGCATCAACAACTCAATGGACATGAGTTTGAGCAAACTCAGATACTGAAGGACAGGGAAGCCTGGCGTGCTACAGTCCATGAGGTTGCAAAGAGTCAGACACAACTTAATGACTGAACAACAACAAATGACACAATTACTACAATGTGATTATCGTGTGCTTGCAAAATGCTGGGATTTCCAAACAAATATACTACTATCCTGCTTGAGTCAATCAGTACCTTAATGCTATGCATGAACATCTTATTTCAAAAACAGTATCAGCTTCCCAGGTAGCTCAGAGGTAAAGAATCCTCCTGCCAGTGCAGGTTCAATCCCTGAATGTAGAAGATCCCCTGGAGTGGAAATGGCAACCCGCTCCAATATTCTTGCTTGGAGAATACCATGGACAGAGAAGCCTGGTGGGCTACAGTCCATGGGGTCACAAAGAGTCAGACACGACTAAGCAACTGAGCATGACAACTAGGCAGGACAATAACCATATTTATTATTAGAAATGGTACCCAAAAAACCCCACCAGACTCTCATTGTCCAGTTTCACAAATTAAATAAGGCTCTCTGCTATAAAAAGAGGGGCTATTTTCCACTTGATTCACTGCGTGATTTTCGGCTGCCTCTTGGCTGCCAGCACCTAAGGGCAAAATGAAAAGTTTTCTCCTCACCCATAAGGTTTGATCCACTCCATCAAGATTTTTCACATAATACCCCAAGCTCACCCTCCCCGCAACAGCACATCAAGAGTCCTTGGGTCTCAACTACAAAATGTATTAACTCTCAACAATTTTATGGGTAAATATAATTTTTCATGCCATATTATGGTAATATTTTAGAGAAATCTTTCATGTAGTGAATCATTATACTAAATTGAGAAACCTATAAAAATGAGAGGAACTGACTAAACCTGGTCATTTTTTTTAATATAATTAATTCCAAATCTTCAGAAGCAAAAGATTTCAGGAGTCTTTTAAACAGGTCAAGAAGTTGACACCCAAATATAAAGAAAGTGGAAACCAATCAGATGCCTATAATAAATAAATTAACAGGTCTTTAACTGCTTAAGAAATTATAACATCCAAACAAAAATCAAAAGGCTGAAAACTTAATCTATGCTAACAAATAATGAATCCAGCATCTACACGATAAAAAGTTTTTTTGCTTCGTACTATTTGCCATTCCTTCTATACATTCACGGCTTCAACATCTGAGGCTTGAAAGCTTTCAAACGGAGGGTCAAAGCAAACATTTAAGGGTAGTTAATACAAAACAACTAGTGACCAAATACTTTCAATCATAAACTTGAATAGTTAATAAAGCAAAACCTTCAGCAGTTAGACACCAAGGTAATATGGTCTTCAAAATGTAAATGAATGAAAGGCTATGCTGAGCTTAGTTGCCCAGTCGTGTCTGACTCTCTGCAACTCCATGGACTGTAGCCCCCCAGGCTCTCTGTCCATGAGGATTCTCCAGGCAATACTGGAGTGGGTTGCCATTCCTTCCTCCAGGGGATCTTCCCAACCCAGGGATCGAACCCAGGTCTCCCACAATGCAGGCAGATTCTCTACCATCTGTTTATGTGAATTCTCAGTAGACAAGATGGTGTGGTTTCATGTTTCCTCTAGTCACGGTCTGGGAGCTGCCTGGGAACAGGTGGCTAGTAGGCTGAGAGTCGGTTTTGCCAGGGTGGTGCAGAGGAAGAACGGGGAAAGGCTTGTGCAATGTGCTGATGAGAATGACAGACCACAGACTTCAGCCAGACCAGGAGAGGTGAGAGGGTCAGGGAGAATGAAGCAGGTGAAACGATGTAGATGGGCAAGTGGGCCTGGTATAGCTGAACAACTGTGGGAGTTAGGTCACCAGAGAGCGGGATCCGAAAAGATGCGTGCTGCGGTTGGAAAATGGGAGGCTAACACTCAGATTCTGAAGAGGTACAGTGAATCAGAGAAGAGTCATTTCCAGACACACAAACTGGAGATACCCCAATGAACAATTTTCCTATAGTATAAGCACTGTTATACTTACTGTAAGCAACCCCCGAAGACACAAGCATTTCCATCTTTTCAAACTTATTATGGTTAGCACAGCACATATTGTGAACAATTAAGGTGTATTTACGTTCCAAAAGAAGTTACAGGACATTGCTTAGGTTGTGTGCATTGAGAAGAGTACAATAATGTAAGCAGGGCTAAACAGTTTATAGACAATTTCATTAGACATCATTATTTTATTTTTTTTATTGAACGATAACGGGGGTATTTTTATTATACCTTACAAAGTGATTACCAAGGTAAGTTCAGTGATCATCTGTCACCACAAAGTTATTACATCATCACTGACTAATATTTCTTATGCTGTGTATAACTGGAAGTTTATACCTCTTTAATCTCCTTATCTCTTCCATGCATCCCCCACCTCATCCCCTCTGGCAATTACCAGTTTGTTTTCTGTATCTATGAGTCTTTTCTCTTTTGCTATGTTTGTTTCTTAGATTCCAAGAGTGACTTATTTCACTAACAGTGAAATATAATACCTTCTAGGTCCAACCATGTTGTCACAAATGGCACAATTTAAGATGCTACTAAAATCATTCCACTGATTTTCCAGTCACAGCCTACTAAATGTACTGAACAATCTAATATTTTTCTTCTGAAAATCATTAAATAATTCTAAAGAAAAGGCTAACACTGGAATCATGTAAGAGTTTTATATGCCAGACACCACTCAAGGTGCTAGGGATTGATACTTTAAGTTTTGCTATTATGCTAAAAAAAAAAAAAATTAGAAGATAATAGGTTGGTGCAAAAGTACTTCTGATTTTGTACCACTGAACTCTGCTTTTGATACTGGAATATAGCCTTAAATAAATGTGGTTATGTTATACATCATTTTAATGTGGACTTATCACTTTGTTTTTTTGCTAATGACTTATTACTTGCTGTTTATTTTATACATTTATTTTAGAGTAGGAAAATGATGTTAGACAAAAACGAAATTCAAGTGACTTTCTTACTTGAATTCAAAATGCGTTGTAAAGCAGCAGAGAGAACATGCACCATCAACAATGCATCTGGCCCAGGAACTGCTAATGAACGTACAGTGCAGTGGTGGTTCAAGGAGTTTCACAAAGGAGACGAGAGCCTGGAAGATGAGGAGCGCAGTGGCCGGCCATCAGAAAATGACAGCAATCAACTGAGAGGATCATCAAAGCTGACCCTCTCACAACTACATGAGAAGTTGCCAAAGAATTCAACGTTGACCATTCTACAGTCATTTGGCATTTGAAGCACACTGGAAAAGTGACAAAGCTTAGTACGCACGAGCTGACAGCAAATTAAAGAAACTGTCATTGTGACGTGTCATCTTCTCTTGTTCTCCACAACAACAACGAACCATTTCTCAATTGGATTGTGACGTGAGATAAAAAGTTGTATTTCTATGACAATCAGTGATGACCAACTCAGTGGCTGGATCAAGAAGCTCCAAAGCACTTCCCAAAGCCAAACTTGCACCAAAAAAAGGTCATGTTCACTGTCTGGTGGTCTGCTGCCCATCTGATCCACTACAGCTTTTTGAATCCCGGCAAAACCATTACATCTGAGAAGCACGCTCAGCAAATTGATGAGATGCACTGAAGGCTGCAAGGCCTGCAGCCGGCGCTGGTCAACAGGAAGGGCCCGGTTCTTCATGACAATGCCCGACTACATGTCACACAACCAGTGCCTCAGAAGTTGAACAGACTGGGCTACGAAGTTTTGCCTTATCCATCATATTCACCTGATCTCTCACCAATCGACTACCACTTCCTCAAGCACCCAGACAACTTTTTTCAGGAAAAACCCTTCCATAACCAGCAGGAGGCAGAGAATGCTTTCCAAAGGTTTGCTGAATCTCAAAGCATAGATTTTTACACTACAGGAATAAACTTAACTGCTTGTTGGCAAAAATGTGATTATGATGGCTCGTACTTTGATTAATACAGATGTCTTGTAGCCTAGCCATAACGATTTAAGATTCATGGTCCGAAGCTGCAATCGCATCTGGCCAGATACAGGCACTGAGAAGCTGGAGCTGGTGCCCTGAGCTAAGGCTGAATGGGGAGGTGCAGGCCGACCACCCGGGGGCAGCGCGGAGCTCCTCGGGGCACCCGGCTCTCACCATGCAGAAGTGAGACCCACCAGGCTGTGTGACTGAAGGCACTCTTACAGTGTACCCTCACAGGGGATGGAGGCTCAGGTGTCAACTACAAGTGGGCATTTGCCATCTAAGGCTACAAGGATTAAATTGTGCTGCTGCAGCTGCTGATTTTCAGCACCCTCTGAAAGGAGCTCAGGGTGGAAAGTGGGAAAGGAAGCACACTGTGCTAAGGGAATAACTAGCAGGACAGGCCTTCAGATAGTTAGACATCTTCAGGAGCTGATTTTATGAGCCAAATCCTTGTATCTCCTCATATCTAGAAAAGCACTCAAATCCTTCATGGTGACAACTATCTCGTGACTAGCAGAAAGCTCCACCTGACTAGCAGAAACCTTCTGGAAAAATATGTGCTTGACCGCACGTATGCCCCCATCACTAAAATCACATATATACTGTCCTTCCCCGCTGCCTCTCTGGAAGTGTCTCAGAGCTATCGGAGGTGCTGTCTCTCAGGCTGCAGTCCTCATTTTGCCCCAGATAAAACTTAATTTGCAACTCTTGCATTGTGCTTTTTTTTTAAGTTGACATATGTGACATATTATTACTTATGGATCCCACAATCGGCGGCGGGGGGGGGGGGCGGGGGGGCACAGGACAACAACCCCAGGGAAGGGCAGTTCTCTGTCTGAGGACATCAGCAGGAGAGAGGGCAGGGTAGCAAGCGTCTCTTACTGACTGGGGTGGCCATGACTTTCTGCAGGCTAAACTCTAAGCGGTTATTTTAAACGATGCCCTGGGAAAAGCAAAGTGGCAAAGTGCAAGCACCCTGACCAGGAGTTATTATCATGTGAAAGGCCCAGAGAGCAACTCAGAAAAACAAAGTTGTTTTCCTCAAAAGTTGTCTTTCTCATCACAGTGCAGATGAACAAGAAGTTAAAAATTAAAAAAACCTTGAAGTCTCACTGTCAATGTTTTGCTGCAAATTCTCTAGTTATTTTTAATCTTCCTACCCTAGCCACAAAATGTTATATTGCTATTTGTAATTAATGAAAAATCTAATAGATTCAAGTTATTAGCACTATGGATAATGTTCTATCTACTTTTCTTCATTTAAAAAGAAATACAAAGAGTATATATTTCTTTAATAATAAGGGTAAAATTATTCTTAGGAAAAAACTTCCTAACTTGAAAACAACAATAAACTTGGAGAGGATTAAATATTTTAAGGCTTCGAATATGATATATGGCCTTTTAACTTCAGAGTAGATATTTTAGCATAAACGAAGAAACATTTTAAATCCATTAATTTGTAAAAAATTGGACAATAAAATTTGGACACTGAACAAATAGTCTAAAAGCATGATTTCAAAAATTATGTTTTCTCTATAAATCATTATCTAGTCTGAAATTAGCATGCCTCTTTCAAGAGCCATCTTTTTTTTTTTACTACAAGACTAACGAAGCAATTCTATTAAACCAAACAGGACAGCCCTCATTTTCCTTCATTATGTTTATATTTAAATGTTCAGTATTTACCTTTCAGTAGTTTCCAGCTGCTTTCTCATCAGTATATATTCCAAAGGGTCAAACAGTAAACATTGTGTTAGCTTTTTCCATGAGAGAGATTCATACTTTAACTCAGCTAGAGTCATGCAAGTACAATACTGATTTATAACAGTGCCTTTCCCACATACCCTGTAAAATTACCAGGTGATGACAACACAAAAATGCACACTATTCTTTCCCATTCCTTATCTACTCTGAAGGCTAGAAATATATTTTTTTCAGAATTACAATTAAAGTGATTACTGAATTAGGAAAGATTCAGAGCAAATTCCAGACATTACAACCTCTCTGGAAATAATCCTTTGACCTTTTGATATTTATAAATGTCCTCTCTATAAGAAAATCATGGAGCATAAACACATGTAAGTGTCTATATATGGTATCTCAAATGCAGAGGAAAACCACATGGTAATGTTGATTGGATGGAGACAAAAGCAAATTTAAACACTAAAGAAAACCAAAAGGATAGAAAATATGACAAATTACTTAAAATTATCAAATTCTGGACACCTGCTTTGTCAGTGAATAGGGGCTGGTAGAAGCTAACGAGGCTATCTCTTGTTCTTTAATAGCATTTAATCCCGTCAAATGCTCCAGTAAGGAGCAGCTCTCCCTAGGTGAGACTTGCAGAAGGCAGGGAGAAGAAGGCGCCCAGCCCCAGAAGGGCCTGCAACAGCCAGCATCTGCTCCATGGGGTTATTACTCTCAAGGTCTTTCCAACTCTGTATTCTGTTATACATACTGAACCTTCTTTATTACAGCCGGTCACCCTTTCACTCATTTCTGATCCAACGGATTTGCTCAATATTGCCAGGCATTCTTAAGAAACGCCCTGACTGCAGCTGGCATTTGGTCTTTTCTTCAGTCCCAGCAGAAACAGCCCATATCATGTCAACACAGGGATTTAAACCCAAATGTAGTCAGGAGCCAAGCTGATTATAAAGAGGTGAGAGAAAATAAATAAGTGTAGTTCTGAGGGTCAGGGCACGTCCCCCACCTAAAGCAATTCAAATTCAAGAACTCCAAAAGCTGTTGACCAGCCTCCAGATTGCAACTTTTTTTTTTTGGCTGCATCAAATGGCTTGTGGGATCACTTCCCAGACCAGAGACTGAACCCAGGCCATGGCAGCCAAAACGCAGAGTCCTAACCACGAGACCACACAGGGTACGCCCCAGATTGCAACTTCTGATGGAGGTGCATAAAATGAACAGTACATAAACACAACCCCCCAAACCACAAAAACTATTACTTTTTGTTCCCTTTCTGCCTATAAGAAGGATGATTAAGTCAAAAGTATATCACACAAAGATGAAAAGAATTAAAAAGAAAAAAAACAGTTGTTAGAAGTAGGTGTTCTGAGATAGCCAAATACATAGAAAACACACAAGCACACATACATCCATGGTCAGCATGGCCTCTGCAGCCAGCTTTGCCCCAGGTCCAAAGACATACCAGCGGAGCTGAGGATCCCTAAACCATGGCTACTCACGGTTTTATTCTACAAGCATGTCAAGAGTCTCTAGTGGTATACAGGGCTGACAGAGTGGTTTATGTACATTAGTCAAGTGTGCAAATTAAGAGGAACAAAAAATAGAACAGAAAATAGTCCAGGATGTAAGATAGACAGGAAGAGAGCAATGAGTCTCATCTTTTCCCCTCTTAGTTTTAGAGAAATTAAGTAACTTGCTTTAAGGATACACAGCTAGTAAGGGGAGAAACTAGATTTGAATACCAGTGACCTTATGTCCTTCGTTGCTCTGTAACCATCTGGCAAAGAAGAGACCAGTGATTCTCAATTTGCCATTCCTTAAAAAAAAAAAAAAAAAAAAATCATCCAGCGATTTTTTTTTCTAACATAAATTTACGTTTCCCACAAGAGTCAAGGTATCTGTAACTCTCCTCCCAAACAAGATGTTTGTTCACCTCTCTGGATTTCTATCATCTCCTAAAAATGGAACCCAGTAATTCTTCACTATTTTTAAATTCTCGGGCTTTTCAGGAGCATCAACTATCTTAAATGAAGCTACCCAGACTGCGATTACCAGAAACACAGGCCAGGGTTATGCTCTACACTGTTGCTTTTTGTATTTCAAAGGGAACAGGCTGGGCACTGCTAAAGAGAGACATGAGAAAACCATAGTGTGACAGAATATTGGGTTTTTTCCAGAAACTCATTTCTGAATGCATTCTACCACCTCAGGAGGTTTAGAAAGCAAACGAATCTAATTGGCCAACAGCCAGTTTCATTCCTAGCTGCTCCCGTTGAATCAGGCCGCAGGAAATCAATACCGCAGACAGTGTCAAGTGCACATCCTCCCGGCCTCACCACCCTGCACGGGGCTGACTTCCAAGCACCAGCCCCCGCACCTCCAGCCTCCGGAGTCCATCTGCCCACCTGCGGGGCAGGCCCACGAGCTGGGGGAATGGGCCCCTCCCAAGCGGTGGCCCTCAACAGTGGGCTGGTAGAAGCAGCCAGCTCCCTCCCAGCCAGGGTAACTGCCACCGGATTTCTTCACTGGCCCCTGTTCCCAGCATGATTAGGCTTTAACTGTGGAAACTGGCTTGAAATCAGGCCCCTTACTGGCTGGCTTTCCTACCCTCACTTCCTCATTCCCCTGCTGGTGTGTCCTAGATTACCCGCCACGTGGACCTGAATGTATACCCCTCAGGATTTGCTTCAGGGGGCTTCCCAGGTGGTGGCAGTGTTTTAGTCTCTTAAGTCATGTCCAACTCTTGTGGCCCCGTGGACTGTAGCCCAGCAGGCTCCTCTGTCCATGGGATTCTCCAGGCAAGACTACTGGAGTGGGTGGCCATTCCCTTCTCCAGGAGATCTTCCCAGCCCAGGGATCAAACCAAGTCTCCTACATTGAAAAGATGGAGCACCGCAACCAAGAGTAGCCCCTACTCACCACTACTAGAGAAAGCCAGAGCAAAAGCAGTGAAGACCCAGCACAGCCAAAAACTAAATAAAATTATTTAAAAAGTTCTTCTTAACAGTTGCAAAGATATTTTTTCAACTAGCAAAAAAAAAAATTCAAAGTGAAAAGCTTTTCCAAGGAAATCAAAAGCTCTCAGGCAATGTAGCTTGAAATAACTGTTAATTAGCAGTTAAATATGAAGAATCAAACTCGGCCGATGCAAGCAACTCTCAAATACAACACTGCAGTCCTGAACCTATGCATCTGGTTCACTCAAGATGGTGACGAGTCATAAAGTTAAAAAGCACGCTTTCAGCTCCTCTATGAAAAGGGCTTAGAAGCCATCTCTTCTATCTGTACAAAAATAAACTGAAAATCAATGACTTTTGAACCCATCAGAGGGTTACAGGATAAACCACCACCGAAAACCTGGAGACACACATCTGAGATCTGCTTACCTGGAGCAGAAGCTGCACTATAAAATGGCCTGAAAGTGAGAGGCTTCCCAAGAATGCAGTGTGGAGCAGGGAGGGGCCACACCTCTGAGGGCTTTACCTCTAGGAATCCCACCAGTGTATGTGCAGGCCCCAGACTGATTCCCTCATGACTAAGGCAGGGGAGAAGAATAATCACTGCAAAACACATCTAGCCCAGAGTCTTCCTCCTAACATACCCATATGCTCCAGGGAGAAAAGACACCAGAGCTTTCTCCAGATTAAGAAAGACATTCCTCCAGCCCCTCCTAGTCCTCCAGTCAAACCTGAGGGGAAAAAGTGTTAGGCATTCCATCCTGTCCAACTCTTTGTGACCCCATGGACTGTAGCTTGCCGACTCTGTCCATGGGATTCTCCAGGCAAGAACACCGGAGTTGATTGCCACTCCCTTCTCCAGGGGGATCTTCCTGACCCAGGGATCAAACCTGGGTCTCCAGCATTGCAGGCAGATTCTTTACCATCTGAGCCACCAGAGGAAAAAGTAATCAACAAAGGCGAAGCCTTCTATAAAACAGACTGGAAACTCTGCAGCTAGGGAAGGGAGTAGGTTGCAGGGAGGAATAAAGCTACAGCAGTGGAGAACACCTGTGAAGGTCACAGACACAGGCTGAGATTTAACCGGAAGATTACAGAATCCTTGCCCTTCCTCACACTTCACCATAACACCAGCAGGGCTCCAAACAGAATACTGGTGTGTTACGGCTGACGTGAGTTTCCCAGGTGACACTCTGCCAATGCAGGTAGATGTGAGAGTCACGGCTTTGAGATCAGGGTCGGGCAGATCCCCTGGAGGGGGCAAGGCAACCCACTCCAGTATTCTTGCCTGGAGAATCCAATAGACAGAGGAGCCTAGTGGGATACAGTCCATGGCATTGCAAAAGTCAGACACAATTAAAGTGACTTAGCACTCAGAGCTGACACAGACTCTCTCTGAGGAACAGTACTTAAACGAACAGGGCACTAGAAGAATCCGAAGCCTCTGTAATCTGAAACTACTGCAAACGTTAAACACTGCCAAACCTCTATAGTTCCTATCACCTGATATAACATAACAGCCTTTCAAAAACAACAACAAAATGCAAAGCTTAATGAAAGAGAAAACATAGAGAAGGAAATGGCAACCCACTCCCGTGTTCTTGCCTGGAGAATCCCAGGGACAGAGGAGCCTTGGTGGGCTGCCATCTATGGGGTCGCACAGAGTCAGACACGAATGAAACAACTTAGCAGCAGCAGCAGATCTAAATTAAAAGTGGACTCAGAATTGAAAAGAAATAAATAAATAAAAGAGAAAAGAGTCACCAAGACAAAGCAATCACTAGAACCAGAATTAGAGGACAAAGATTTGGGGATGGCAGACAAGGAATGTAATCTATCTATCATTACTATGTTAAGGGCTCTAATGGAAAAAGACAACAAGCAAGAATAGGAGGATGATGGAAACAGTAAGAAGGAATCAAAAGGAAATGCTAAAACCCAACAGCAGTGCAAAAGCTATGAAGAACGGCTTCCACGGGCTCATCAGAGACTCCACACAGCCAGAGAAAGAAGCAGTGAGCTGGAATATAGGTCAACAGACACTCTGCAAACTTAAATGCAAAGAGAAAAAAAGAATGAAATAAACAGAATATCCAAAAACTGCGAGGCAATTTCAGTATAACACATACACATTACTGGAATATGAGAAGGAAAAAAGGAAGCAGAAAAAATATTTGAAATAATAATGGCCAAGAACTTTCCAAAACTAACAACAGACCCTAGGAAGCTGTAAGTACAACCAAACACATTAAGTACCCTAAAAAAAAAAACCTCACTTAGGTATACCATATTCAGACAATCAAAAGACAAATACAAAATCTTGAAAGAAGCTACAGGGAGGGAAGAACATTTAATCTACAGAGGAAAGAGAATTACAGTGGACTTCTCATCATGCAAGCAAGAGCAGAGTAAAATATTTAAAGTATGAAACCCCATTACCACCTCAGAATTCTATATTCATTGATATTATTATTCAAAATGAAGGAGAAATAAAGGCTTTTTCATTCAAAAAAAAAAAAAAAACCTGATAAATTCATCACAAGCAGACCTGTCCTGCAAAAAAATGGAAAAAAAAGTCTTCAAGCAGAAGAAAAACGATATAGGTCAGAAACCTGTATCTACGTAAAGAAAATAAGAGCATCAGAGAAGGGTTAAATACACTGAAAGTAAAATCCTTTACTTTTCTTATTCTTATCTGACCTAAAAGACACCAGAACAAGGGCAGAACAAAATAACAACAAGAGCATTCCCACTGGCTCAGCAGTAAAGAATCTGCCTGCCATGCAGGAGACACGGGTTCGATTCCTGGGTCTCAAAGATCCCCTGGAGGAGGAAATGGCAACCCACTCCAGTATTCTTGCCTGGGAAATCCTAAGGACAGAGGAGCGCGGTGGGCTACAGTCTATGGGTGTTGCAAAAACAGCTGGACAAGACTGACCAACTAAACAACCACACAACAGCTGGGTGATCACAGCACACTGGTGAGTGAGCGATAACAGGGTCACAGGGCCGGTGAGGGAGACCTATACAGACACCAGGCAAGCTTCTTAGCGTTGTCTGGTTGCTAACTCACGTCTGACTCTTTTATGACCCCGTGGACTGCAGCCTACCAGGCTCCTCTGTCCGTGGGATTTTCCAGGCACGAATACTGGAGTGTGCTGCCATTTCCTCCTCCAGAGGATCTTCTCAACCCAGAAATCAAAACCACGTCTACTGCATTGCCAGGAAGATTCTTCACCATTGAGACACCAGAATTATGTTACTTTAAGGCAGATTCAGGGGTTAGTTTAAAATGTATATTGTAAACTCTAGGGCAATTACCAAAAACAATTTTTAAGAAATATAACTATATGCTATGTGGTAGGCAGAATAATGGACCCCCAGAAATACGGTTTTTCCAGTAGTCAGGTATGGATGTGAGAGCTGGACCACAAGGAGGGCTGAGAGATGAAGAATTGATGCTTCTGAATTGTGGTGCTGGAGAAGACTCTGGACAGTCCCTCGGACTGCAAGATCACACCAGTCAACCCTAAAGGAAATCAACCCTGAATATTCATTGGAAGGTGATGCCGAAGCTGAAGCTCCAATATTTTGGCCACCTGATGCGAAGTGCTGACTCACTGGAAAAGACCTGATGCTGGGAAAGACTGATGGCAGGAGAAGTGGGCAACAAAGGATGAGATGGTTGGATGGCATCACTGACTCAATGGACATGAGTTTGAGCAAACTCTGGGAGATAGTGAAGGACAGGGAGGACTTAGTAACTAACAAGAACAGCAAAAAGTAAAAGGATGGAAAGCTATATACCATGCTAACAGTAACCAAAAGAAAGCTAAAGTAACCACATTAACTTCAGACAGAGCAGATTTCATTGGATAATCAGGGATAAAGGAGGTCATTATATGATAATAAAGAGGTCAATTCTCCAGGAAGACATAACAATCTTGAACCTGTGTATACCTAACAAGAAGGAATCAAAACACATGAAGCAAAACCTGAGGAAAAAAGTTAAAGACTTCAACAACACTAGCAGTACCTGACAGATCGAGTAGACAGAAAAATCTGTAAGGAAACAGATGCCCTGAGCAGCCCTATCAATCAACTTGATCTAACTGACATTAATAGACAACAGCTGAATACATATTCTTTTCCAGCCCACAACTCACCAATGTAGATCATATTGTTGGCCATAAAACACACTTGAACTGATCTAAAAGAACAGAAATCATACAAAGTATATTCCTGGATGAAGTGGAATTAAACTAGAAATCAGAAACAGAAAGGCAAAAAACAAACAACCCCCTCCCCCACACCCCCAGATATCTGGAAATTAGAGTCTCAAGAGAAAGTTTAACATATTTTGAACTGAATCAAAATGAAAATACAACTTATCAAAATTTGTGGGATACAGCAAAAGAAGTGCTCAGAGTTATAGCATCCAAATGGATTAGAATTCAAGATACCAGTATGTACACGTCTTTAGCTTAACATGTCAGCTTTAGATAGTTACACATATATGCCCATATATGTTCAGTTCAGTCCCTCAGTCATGTCCAACTCTTTGCAACCCCATGGACTGCAGCACATCAGGCCTCCCTGTACATCACCAACCCCCAGAGTTTACTCAAACTCATGTCCATTGAGTTGGTGATGCCATTCAACTATCTCGTCCTCTGTCATCCCCTTCTCCCCCTGCCTTCAATCTTTCTCAGCATTAGGGTCTTATCAAAGAAGTCTTTTCTTCGCATCAGGTGGCCAAAGTATTGGCGTTTCAGCTTCAACATCAGTCCTTCCAATGAATATTCTGGACTGATTTCCTTTAGGATAGACTTGGGTATGGCATAAGCCCTCTTGGAGGAGGTGGTCATTAACCCCACCATAGAGTTGCCAGAACGTATACAGGACTGGGAAATAGACTCTTGGAGGAAACACAGAACCTTGTGCACTTGTGTGCACACAGGACCCAGGAGAAAGGAGCAGCAATCCCACAAGTGACTGACCCAGACTTGCCCCGGAGTGTCCAGGAGTCTCCAGAGGAGGCGTGGGTTGGTGGTGGCCTGCTGCAGGGTTGGGGGCAGTGAGTGTAGCTGTACATACACGGGATCTTTTAAAGGAGGTCACCATTATCTTCATTACCTCCACCATAGTTTGGCCCCAGGTAAATAGCAGGGAGAGAACACCCATCAATAGAAAACTGGATTCAAGATTTACTGGGCATAGCCCCGCCCATCAGAACAAGACCCAGTTTCCCCCTCAGTCAGTCTCTCCCACCAGGAAGCTTCCATAAGCCTCTTATCCTTCTCCATCAGAGGGCAGACAGACTGAAAACCACAATCCCAGAAAACTAGCCAATCTGATCACACAGACCACAGCCTCATCTAACTCAATGAAACTGTGAGCCATGCCATGTGAGGTCACCCAAGACAGATGGGTCATGGTGGAGAGTTCAGACAAAATGTGGTCCACTGGAGAAGGGAATGGCAAACCACTTCAGTATTCTTGCCTTGAGAACCCTATGAATAGTCCATATATGTACAACTATATTTTCTTATCAGCTGAGAGGGTCTAGAAGAATAACACCCCCATCACAGCAAGCATATCTAGTGCCCAAATCCTGGTTTCTAACAGAATTCTCCAATAAAAGGAACCAAAGCTCCTTGAAGAAATGACTGACTCTTGGACTGAGAAAGGAAATATGTAAGATATGCAAGGTATTGAAGTACCTTGCAGTGCCATAAAGTAAGAAAATGACACACAAAAAGCCCCAGGAAAAAAAAAAATCCCAGAAGATGGAGATATGTTAAAGGAATAGATGGAACGAAACGAAAGAGCTTACAAAGGCCATACCTAAAACAATTTAAGCAACAAAATAAAGTGGTACAGCATTATAACCCAAAGTAAAGATAACTACCCATGAGTCTATAATGACAGAGATAACATAAAGAAAACCCTGACCATTAATAACTTATGTACCATCACTTTTCTTAATGTCTGAAATTCTTTAAAGTAAAACTTTTATATGTCTTTATACATATATACATAAGTGTGTATTGATATATATATAATATATATATCAGCCAACAACCAAATGCTCCTTTGACTCTGTATGTAGGTTGGTTTCGAGGGGTTGTAATGTGCTTCCATGGTTAAGTCCTCATCTAATTCTTGTCCATGGAATCGCAGGACACAGATTCTAGTAGTCTGTCCTTATGGATTGTGTATTTGCATATATTAACTGTTTTCTCCTCACTTCTGCTTCCTCCTCATTATTTAACACAAGATTCATTGGAGATATACAAACTAGCTTGCAGAAAACAGAACGTTCACATGGAAATGCCTGTTGCAGGCTATGTACAGACACAGAGTATCAGAAGGGTGAACTACCCCACTGAAGTTGGGCTCCTGGCTCCAAGTCCACTCTCTACACTCCAGTGATTCTCAGCCAGAGCCTGATATATCTGGCAATGTCTGGGGAAACTCAGCACCACCGGAGTCTTTTGGTAATGTCTGGAAATGTTTTTGGTTGCCATGACCAGGGATCCTGATAACACCTCGTAGGGAGAGGCCAGGGATGTTGCTAAATCCCCTACAATGCACAGAACAGCCCCAAACAATGAAGAATTATCTGGCTCAAAATGTCAACAGTGCCAAGTTTGAGACAATCTGTTCTGTAACACTAGGGCTGGGACTCTACATGTAACATTTATCAAACTCTTGAATAAGGCGGGTAGAAGGGCCAACCTTCCAGGCAGTTGGAAAATCCACTTATATGGTAGGCCCTCCATATCTTCAGTATTTCTGTACTGCAGGGTTCAACCAGTTGCAGATTTTGCTGTACTGTAGTATCTACTGTTAAAAAAAATCTGCAAATTAATGGACCTGTGCATACAGTTCAAATCTGTGTTGTTCAAGGGTCAGCTATACTGATAAATGAAACAACTTGGATGAATAGGGAAACACATATGAAAAAGTCTTCAGTCTCAATAATTACTACAGACAGGCAAATAAAAATAAGATACTATTTTCCAACTCTTGAAAAGTGAAAGTGTTAGCTGCTCTGTGGTGCCCAATTCTTTGTGACCCCATGGGCCCGCCAGGTTCCTCTGTCCATGTAATTCTCCACGCAAGAATACTGGAGGGTGTTGCCATTCCATCGTCTCCAGATTTTCCAGACCCAGAGATCCAACTTTCGGTCTCCTACATTGCAGGCAGACTTTTTACCGTCTGAGCCACCAGGAAAGCCCTTAAAAACCTCTAAACCCTTTGGCCAAAATTCCACTTTTTCAAGAATAAAAATCCTAAAGAAATAATAAATCAGGTGAAAAACTAGGCATTTCCTAAAGCAAACACCAAAAACGCTACAATACAGATAATAAACCACAGTACATAGAAACAAGTACAAAGGACAAATTAAATTTGTATATTAAAAAAAAAAAAACTTAAAGAAAATGCCTTATAGACTTAAGATTTAAGTTTGACTTTAAAGATTAAGACTCCAATGGCCCAAAAGCTAAAATATCTCAAGCAGAAAGCTGAAGTCTAAAGAAACTGCAACATGTATTTGTTTTCCGTTTTTCAAACAGAATAGCAAGTAGGACAGCTGGGTACAAGGAATACACACACCTGGTTAAGGTTAGTGGAACTGATTAATTCTATGAGGACAGGCTGGGACTATGACCCTAAAGGTGAGAATTAACTCATTCTACAAGTAAAAGGAAGCTAACTAGTGTTTTTAAGCAAATGTACCTTAGGAAGAATATCCTAGGAAGAATGTATAAAATGATTTGGGACAGAGGGAAATAAAATCTAGAACCAGGGAGCCAGTTAGGAAAAAAAAAAATCCAATAAGAGGCATTCACGGTTTGCCATAGAGCTGTGAAAGTGAGTGGCAAGGAGAATCAGAGGCAGAACTGCCTGCACTTGTCAGCTTGACCAGATACGGGACCCTGAGGGAGAAAGGAAGAATAAAACCAACACTCAAGTTAAGTCTTAGTGACAGTGAGGAGCACTTCCAAATGCAGGGCGTGCAGGTTCAATCCCTGGTCGGGAACTAAGGTTCCACATGCCTCATGGCCAAAAACCCAAAACAGAGGAACAGAAGAAATACTGTAGCAAATTCAATAAAACTTTAAAAATGGAAGGGGTGGGGAAGGGCTCTTTAAAAAAAAAAAAAAAAACAAGCAAAAAAGCACAGATTTACCATATGACCCAGCAATTCCACTCCAAGGTATGTATATCCCAAAGAACCAAAAACGGAGACTCATGCACGTAAACACATGTTCACAGCAGCATTATTCACAGCAGGCAAAAAATGGCAGCAACCTAGTGTCCATCAACAGAGAAACAAATCGTTATATAGCCACTCAGCAATATGTATGTATGTATCTAGCCACACAAAGGAACGAAGTCTAAGATACACTACAGCATGGATGAACCTTGACAACTGAAGTGAAGAAGCTGAACAGGGCAAATATTGTATGATTTCATTTCTGTGAGGCATCTAGAATAAACAAATTCAGAGACAGAAGGGACTGGGGGGAGAGCAAGTGGGGAGTTACTGCTTGATGGTTAGACTTTGTGTTTAGGGTAAAAAACTCTTGGAAACAGTGGTTATGGTGACACAATATTGTGAATGTACTTAATACCTGAGTTGTATACTTTAAAAAGAGAACAATAAACTTCAAGTTTTGTGTACTTTACCACAATAACAAAAGACTAAAAAAGAAAAGTGAAGATAGAACTCAAATTGCAAAGAACAGCACAGGAACTGTCAAGAGAAGGCAGGAAAAGCGTGGACTATTTCATGACGTTTAACTTGAAAACCTCGGCTGATACATACTGAGGGTAGAGAGGTTTTCTGGCTACGATTTTTCCTCAAGGCAGAGTAGAACTTAACATATGGTATTTATCTAGGTAACAGCAAAGAACTGAGAGGAGTTAAAGGGTCGGGGGGAAGGTCTGGCTTGTTATTTCGGGGGACAAAACTACCACCACAATATTTTATTGGTGCACGGCAGCTTGAGAAGCATTTCAAAGTTATACTTTCATCCTATATTTGGAAAACCAACCAACCGATTTGCTTTCCTAACACAGAGTAAAAACGCACGCAGGACGAAATAGCTTCGATGAGGAAAATACACGAAGCTCTTCCATCACGAGCGTATTCAAATCCTTTAAAGGGCGAACTCAACCCGAAACGGGGGCTCGATATTTCTGTATTTAAACCACACGTATGTTAAGAACTTGGGCAGCTGTACAAGAAACCCAATTTCTTCAACAAGTGCACTTCAAAGGAACAAAAAAGGGCAAACTTCAGAGGCTCACCCACCGAGTGCCTTGCAAGGACCTGGTCAAAGCCCGAGCGGCACAACCCCACCATGAAGAAAGCAAAACTGTCTCTCCTCACAAACCTTCGGAGGAACTGCCGCGCACTGCCCGAGTACCGCGCGCGCCGAGGGCGGCCCCGGGGAGCACGGCCCGAGTCGCCCCGGGGTCCCCGCGGGGGCGCCGCTCTCCCTCGGACGCGGCCGCAGCGCCCGGGAGCGCGTCTTCGCGGACGCGCCGGGGCCGGGGGTGGCCCCGCGCGCCGCCCCCCGGGGCCGGGCTCTCCTCCAGCCGCCCCCGGCCCCGCCGGGTCCGGGCCCGGGCCCCCGCGGAGGCGGCCGCTCGCCTGAGGCGCTGAGGAGACGGACGGAGGCCGCGCGGGCTCACGCGCCGCCGGGCCGCCGCTACTCACCCCGCCGCCGTCAGCGCAGCACCCGGGCCTCCCGGGACTCGGGCTGGGGCATCCCCCCTCCCGCCGCGGCCCGGCTCCCAGCCGCACTCGCCGCCGCAGCGGGCGGAGCCGCCTGGCAGGAAGCGCCGCCGCGGGCACACGGGCGCCTCTCCGCCTCAGCCCCGCCGCGGGCTCGCCCGCGCCGCAGCCCGAGCGCGCGCCCGGCGCGCCACGTGACCAGCGGGCCGCGCCCGCGTGACGTCACCGCCCGCGGCCCCGCCCCCGCCCGGGGACCGCGGGCTGCGGGCCCTTCGCGTGCCCGGGCCCGTTAAGGGCAGGTGTCTCAAACGCATTAGAAGATGCGCGGTCCCAGGTATGGTGGGTTAGAAATGTCAAGGCCGGGCAGAAGCTTGAGGGGAAATCTCAGGAGCTGGTGACGAGTGGAAAACTGGAGCACACCTGCAAAGCAGCACAGCAAGGCGCGTGGGGAGGCAGGCGGGGAGCTCACTAGAAATGCGGGCGCCGGCCCCGCAGCGGAGAGCCGAAGCCGTCACACTGCAGTGAGTCCTGCCGCAGCCCCCGGCCACCTCGCCACTCCCAAACTGCATTCCGCCGGTGGGAAAGAATAGGATTCTGGCTCTGGTTTTGGCCAGGCTGCATATCAGAGGAATGATCTCAGTAAGCCCAGACTCTTGCATCTTCCCGTGCAAAGAAAAGCAATAAATTCCTTACCTTGCAATATTTGATTTTCTTTAACCTTTGAAATTCCTACTGTCTGACCTTTGTTGCAGAAATTCTTATCTATCCTGGGCCCTCCCTTGCCTCTTCAGAGACTGCATTCCAGACTTAAGTCCTTGGTTTTGTCCACTGAATAAACCTTAATACTCAACGTGTAGGTTATGCGGTTTTTTTTTTCAGTCAACAGGCCCCACGCCAGACCAACTTAGTAATTAAAATATGCATTTTACTGAGGTCTCCACATGACTTATATGTAAAAGGTTTGAGATCAGTGCCCCAGGGTGCAGTCTGTGAGGAGACCTGCCAGTGCGCCACCATCTCTCAACTCTTGATGGTATTTAAATATTTGTCCTTCTGATGGGTCTGGAGCAGATCTGTTTCTAGCTCTTACTTCAGGTGGGTTCACACCATCCCATCAGATTAATGAACAATCATACCATTCCAGAAGCTGAAGTTTTAGTCAACTTCAGCGGTGGTGGTTTCGTGGCTAAGTCGTGTCCGACTCTTGCGACCCCATGGGCTGTAGCCCACCAGGTTCCTTTGTGCATGGGATTCTCCAGGCAAGACTACTGCAGTGGTTTGCCACTTTCTTCTCCAGGGGATCTTCCTGACCCAGGAATTGAACCCCGGTCTCCTGCATTGCAGGCAGATTCTTTACCAACTGAGCTACAGGGAAGCTCCAATTTTTTACTGTTAGAATGACATGAAAATACTTTTTACAGTATAGCATTTAAACCCAGGGTCTTTGAGGCTAGGCAAATTAAGCTAGTGTATGGGCTGTGTTCATTTGTCCCTAGATATAGTCGCCAGAGGAAATACAGAAGGCCTAAAATTTAACTTTCAGATAAAAGAGATTCATTGATATATCCCAAAGAATATGTGGGACATACTGACACTATTACTGTTTATCCACAATTCAAGCTCACCGGGGCCTCCTGTAGTTTTGTTTTGTCTTTCACTGTGCAGCATGTTACTTAGGTCCCTGACCAGGAATAGAACCCCTGTACCCCTCGCAGTGGGAGCTCAGAGTTTTACCCACTGGGCCATCAGGGAAGTCCCTATCCTGTACTTTTATTTGCTAAATATGGCAATTCTAACCCTGGAGAAGTTCTAACATTAGTTTTATGGTTTATGAAATGGCAATAACAACAGGAACTATTTAATATCTTATAGAGTTGGGTGGATGAAATGAGATAATCTATGCAGAGTACTTACCAAGGGGCATGAAACATAGTAAGCGCTCAATAAGTGTTGGCTCTTTTTTTATTTCATATCTATGTGTCTTAAGTAAATTCCTGGAACTATGCTTTTCTTACAGAATTCTCTGGCTACTTTAAGGGAATGGCTACCCACTAATGGACAGAGGAGCCTGGCAGGCTACAGTCCATGGGGTTGCAGAAAGTCAGACATGACTGAGCGACTTTCACTGAACTTTTCATACCCAAAACAGTTCTATGACAAGCACTGTGTAGGTGAGCAGATTCTTCTCAACTAGCTCCACAATATGAATCAAATTTTAAAATTTCTATACAAAAACCCAAATTGCCACCTACGGGCAAGTATGGATTTCCTTTCAATCACACCAAACACTAGGATGTCAATTCTGATTTGTTTTCTCTTCCAGAGTCAGCTGAAATAATGTTCAAGAGGAAACTGTTTAGGCAACCTTCTACATCATTTCTAAGACTCATTCACATTATCTAGTACCTGAACTAAATTGCATTAAAAAACTGAGACAATGTTAGGCCCATGGCTCTAAGAGAAGGAACATTTTTCCCCCACTTGGTTCAATGTTGGTATTTACAACATCTTTATGCTTACCAAACAAGAAGATTCTCTGAATTTATACAACAATTCTCTTTTTGCCTCTGGCTAAATAACTTTTAATATACATTACTCTAACTTTAATAGATTCATTGATTTATTACAATTGATTTTTTATTACTTTCTAGAAGCAGCTAAGGTATAAACATGTGCCAAGAATATAATGATAATAATGTGGCTGTTACTTTGTTCTGCCAGATTGACTTTGTAAAAGCTCAGTCGAGTGACCCTAACCACCTCTAACAAACATGTGTGCTATGTCTGATGCTCTGCGTCCCCATGGATTGTAGCCCCCCAGGCTCCTCTGCCCATAGAATTTTCCAGGCAAGAATTCTGGAGTGGGTTGCCATTACCTACTCAGGGGATCTTCCTGACCCAGGGATTGAACCTGCATCTCCTGCATTGGCAGGTGGATTCCTTACCACTAGTGCCACCTGGGAAGCCCTGTATCATATGGGCACAGGTTTTCCCCATCTCTTTCTAGCAATAGATTTTATAGAGTATTTTGCCAAACACCATGGGTTTAAAGACATTATAAACTGTTTCTTTTTTTTCTTTTACACTGTATATATTATTTCAAAGAACACAAGCTCCATGAAGGAACAGATGTTTACCTGCTCCACTGTCAGCTGTGTCCCAGCACCTAGACACACACACCTGGCCTGAGCTGACCTGTTGATAGAATGAGCTTTAATAGATGAGTTGTTTCCTGCTATATAAAATTATATTTTCTCCAGCAGAAGCTATGTTTAGTGATTCTAAGTCTCCTCCTTTCTTTTCTTTCAGTGTGTTCCTTCCCTCATTTTCTCATTCTGTTTGTTTTAGAATTAAATATATTTCCACTTTCCTAGCTGCATTCACCATGGTGAATGCCACCGCCATCCCCCTAGCCTGGTAGAAGTACTTTAAGACATCCTGGAGTGTGTCCACCTGGGGCAGATATGGAAGCTCGTTATTTCTTCCCCAATCCCAGCTATACAGTTCCCAAGTCACATCAAACACTGATTATCAACAAGGCATGCAGGCCAAGAAGTGTCAGGACAGCTGTAGGCCAGAGCCATAGGAGGGAACAGGCAGAAAAAGGCAAAATCAGAAGCAAGGAAGAGGAAATGCCTCCGATTAACTGAAGGGCCAACAGGAACAAACGGGGAGGCTGGGGTGGAGAGCTGGGTCATCCAGGCAAGTGGCTGGCATTAAAAATTCAGGAAACCAATCAAGCAAGGCATCAGGATCAGAATCTGCACTGGCAGCAAGAAAGGAGCTCAATACAGTTGAGCCAAAGTTAGTATGGACCAGCCAAGGCTCTCTTTCTGGGGAGGTCAATGTCAGTTGAGACAAGGCTCGATGTCTTTCTGGGGAGGTCACTGGCCCCGGTCATCTATCTGCGGTAGGAATTGAGTTGACCAAGAGTGGAGCCGTCCTTTTGGTCTACCAGGATGAAGCAGGCTTGGCAAATGTGCTGTGCTCAGTCGCATCCGACTCTTTGTGATCCCATGGGCTATAGGCCACCAGGCTCTTCTGTCCATGGAATTTTCCAGGCAAAAATACTGGAATGGGTTGCCATTTCCTACGATCTTCCCTACCCAGGGACTGAACCTGCATCTCTTGAGTCTCCTGCACTGGCAGATGGGTTCTTTACCACTAGTGCCACCTGCAGCTTGGCAAATAATTGGAAATGATACACTGTACCTCAATCCATTTTGATAGTCTAAATTGTGTGACAACATGCATTTCCAATGTTCAAGGTCTTGCCTCCCTATAAATTTAGGGGCAGATGAGAAACAAAGTACCCAGAGCCATCATTAAAGGAAGGGGAAAAGGCAATTCTGGTGTCAACCATTCTGGTTGTGTTTATTATTGTATTTCACATAATTTCATGATGGTCCAAACTTGTCCCTTCTCTATGTTGAAGGACTAGGGGACTTTTTAACCCTTAACGACTGGTGTTCCTTTCATGAGATTGTCTCAGATGCCTCCAATTCTGGGAAGATATTATCCAAATACCACTGAAATGACTTGCAACCCAATCGTTTCCTTAGCTCAACATGCTCACTAATGTTTCCATAGGCAGCAGACTTCAGAGTGGGTCTTCGTAGAAAAAACTGTTCCTAAATGGAAAGAGTCATTTCATGAAACCAAACAAGTCATGATATCTAACAGAGCAGTACATATTAGCAGCATCTAATTACATCATCTAACAGCAGTATATTTTCATCATCTGAACTAAAACAAAACAGTCAACAGTAAACCTTTTCCTCTATGTGGGGAGGGCAGACACTCACGTGAGACCTGGGATGCACTCAGCCCCAGCTACTCACAGGATGTGCTGAGACCACCATGATGAAAGCAGCGTAGAGGGACTAGGAAGCCTAGGTCCTGCTTCTCAAGAGCCCAGAATCAGAGCTACCTATGGTAGTGTTCCCCCATTCTCCTGATCTCCAGGCGAGGCCAAAGGACTGGGCCTCACACCCCAGTCCCCACCAACACTTCCATGATTTTAGAGACACGGGGTGGTACAGTGGCTGAGGGAAAGCTGACTCTGGAGGGGGCAGCCTGGCTTCAGCTTCTCCCTCTGCCACAGTGGGTGACTGTGTAGACACTGAAGGACAGCTTGGACATTCGTCAGGGTTTAAGAAGGCACTAACTCATGGCCCATGAGTCCATGTTTTCAGATTCATTCAAGATATGTCTCTGCAAATGTGCAAAAAGATGTAGGAAAAGGATGTTCACTTCAGCCGAGTTACAGAATAACAAAAAGCTGAGATGGCCAGAATGTTATCTATGGGGGCTATTTATTAATAGGATCAACTTTAGGAAATCTATTCAAAGGAAATATTTAAAAGAATGACATGTTTATATGTGCTGACTTTAAGACTTTGAAACTATGTTTTTAAATTATACTAATAAATGGAAAACTGTAAAACAAAATACTGATGCTCAAATCTAGTTATGTAAAAGAAAAGGATACACTCCTGTATATGCTTATGTAACAGAAACTATAGAGAGTAAGTTAGTGATGACTTCTGAGGGGTAGAACTATGGGCTTCAGAAGCTTACTTTTCACTTCATTCTTTTCAATACTGTGAGACTTAAAAAAAATGTATATGCTTCACCTTTTAAAAATAATTTTTTAAACATCAGGAAATACAATAAACATACAAAAGAAGCACGTAAAATAGAAATGGGCACCTTAATGAATTATCAAAAAAGCAACCCAAATAAACTTGCCTAGGTCAAGAAATAGAACAAAACCAGTACCTCAGAAGCCACTCGCCTTTCCCTTCATGATTATAATTCTTCCTCTTGACTTTGAAGTGCTATTCTATGTGTTTACTTCTTTGCTTTTCTTTCTAGCATTGATATCTAATTATTCATGCATAAACAACATGGTCTGATGTTACGTTTTAACTTTATAGAAATGAAAAGTACAGTATTTATGCTATTGTGTTTGGCTTCTTTTGTTCACTATCTTGAAGATTTACCTATACTGCTGTATGCATATCTAAAGTTGGTTAATTTTCACTGATACATAGAAGTATATCGATTAAACATATCATATTTACCATATTCCATTCCCCTCCTGTAAGCATTTGGGTTGTATTCAGTTTTGGCTAACACAATCAATGCTGTTTATTTATAAACATTCCTGTCCATCTGTTCTGGTGCACAGAAGCACCCATTCTGTAGTGTCTACACAGGATGGACTTGCTCGATCATGGGATATTTGTTATCTTTTGTTATTTTACTCAGTAGTGCCAAACTGTTACCCAAAAGGAGTTTGTAACAATTGACACTCCCACCCACGGTGTCTGAGACTGCCTATGCTTGCCCACACATGATCCTGTCAGACTTCAAAAAGGTTTCAACCCCCAAGGTGGCTATGTAAAAATATCTCATTGAGGTTTTAATTCATGTTGCCCTGATTACTAAAGAATTCAAAGTATTATTACTCATATAATTTAATATAATAAAGAAATATTAGATCAAGACCAGGACATATACTATCACAGAGAGAGTCTTCCATATTTCTACCCATGTATCTGCAATGAGATTTTGTGGCTACTATCCATGTCTGTTTGGACTTTCAAATGAAAGCAAAGCTACATCCATATGCTCTCCATATGCTCATTCTAAAGGTCCTGGCAAGAGGCTGAAAGCATGGGGAGGTGCATGCGTGAAGGGGCCTGGCTTTGATGTAAAAACCTTTGACCAGGAGGGAAAAGAGGTAGCAAAGCTCCTCGTGTGTGGTGCTTCAGCTGCATCACTTGGGATGTGGTAGCGAGTCGAGGAAGAGAATCTAAAGCGTATGCATGGGGGTGGGGACAGAGAGGCGTCTGCTGCCGAGGGGTAATCTTGGGAGTGGACAATAGACCTGGGGAAGAAAAAAATGACTTCTTGTGTTGGTTGATTTACTTCTGAGAAACCTGAGTTTCTCTAGAGACTAAAACAATGAGTAAGGTGCAAGTGTAGTGGGTGAGAAGGAACTGATCGAGAATAGGGTCTGAAAACGGGTGAGTGAGGAACTGAAAGGGCACTTGCGTGCTAAGTTGCTTCCACTGTGTCCGATTCTGCGACCCTATGGACCGTTGTCCCCCAGGCTCCTCTGTCCATGGGATTCCCCAGGCAAGGATACTGGAGTGGGTGGCCGTGCCCTCCTCCAGGGGATCTTCCCAACCCAGGGATGGAACACAGGTCTCTTATGTCCACCTGCATTGGCAGGCAGGTTCTTTACCACTAGCACCACCTGGACCCTAATTTAAGGAAAAGCAAAAATTTGGTATCTGCAAGGCAGTAGAAGTCTTCTTCAGAGCTAGTCCCTGTCTGTTCTCTGACTCATCTTTCCAAACCAGGGATGTATCCTTCACCTTGTATTCATCTAGCCAAACGTGTGCCAGTCTGAGACTGTTATACTCCATGGCTTTCACAAGTTCAGAGTGGTTTGTGGTGTGTTGCCTGTTGATGTGTCCAACTCGAGAGCAGGGGATTACATAGAGCTGGCCTCCACACATCCAGATCTATAGACACAAGGAAAACAGAACACACACTAATGATTAGTGTCTGTTTGCTAGTAACAGGCAACTGCTGAATTAAAACAAAAAAAAAAACAGCCATCATTAAGGGTCTTCTTTCATTTAATCCTCACAGAAACCTTATACTGTGATCATCCCCATTCTACAAATGAAGAAACTAGTAGATACATTGGTCAAGAAGTTTGCCCAGTAATACAGTGGCAGAGCACAAATTTCAAACTCAAATCTGGCCCCAGAGTCAGTGCTCTGAACACTAAGGGGTCCTACTTTGCTTGTACATGACCAGATCTGATGCTGATCACACGAAGACTGACAAGGTACTTTGTCTTAGGATATTCTCAAACAATATGCTGAGAGTAACATTTTCTGAGACTATTAAGTACTGCTGGCTGTTAGGTTCAGCCACTCAGTTGTGTTCAACTCTTTGCAACCCCATGGACTGTGGCCTGCCAGGCTCCTCTGTCCATGGGATACTCCAGGCAAGAAAACCGGAGTGGGCTGTTAGCAGGTAACAAAAGAAACATTGATCATGGGTGCCTTCAGTTATTCCTCTTTTTTGTACTTAAAGCACTTTATAATGCTTATTAACAACTTTTTTTATTACATGAAAAAAAAATGACCATAGGAAAAACAAGTGTAGGAAAGGAAACAGGAAAAAAAAATCATTTTTTAAAGACTTCATCAGTCAATACCAATCAAAATTGTTGCTTAGTTGCTAAATTGTGTCCAACTCTTTCATGACTCCACAGACTGTAGCCCACCAGGATCCTCTGTTCATGGGATTTTGGAGTGGGTTGCCATTTCCTTCTTGAGAGGATCTTCCCGACCCAGGGATCAAACTCGTGTCTTCTGCTTCGGTAGGGGAATTCTTAACCACTGAGCCACCAGGGAAGCCACCTAATAATCCAAGTGTATATACTGTGTATATACATAGATACACAACAGTAAGATAACTCGCTTTTATAATTTAATGTTTGGCAAAGTTATTTTTAAAGTCTTGTATTATTTGGAATTTTGGTAGTTTAAATTTTGTGATTATTATAGATAATACCACAAAGAATGTGCTTGTAATATATACCTTACGTAGAGTAAACTTACACAACTCTTCCATTTAATTCAGTGACTCTTACATGTTTCCTAGATCAGCATCATCAACATCACTAGGGAACTCACAAATGTAAATCCCTGGGCCTACTCAGACCTACTGACCTAAGAAAGCTAGGTCTGGGGGCCCAGTATTTCTGTACTTTAATCAGTTCTTTGGGTGATTCTGATGCATTCTAAAGTGTGAGAGCCACTATTCTAATTAATCAAGGTCATACATCCCAGTTTTATAGATGTTTTCTTAGGAAATTCACCTAATCATTTAAAATGAGACTCATTGAAAACAGTGCTCAAAAGTATTATAGTGAAAATATCAGAAAGTCAGAAAGGATTATGTTAAAAAAAAAAAAAAGGGAAAAGCAGAACTTCTGACATGAGACCTAATGATGGGTACAACAAACTTCCAGGGTTCTTTAAAAATACCCAGAAATATCCCCATAAAATGTCTAGAAAAATACACATTGAATGCCTTCTCCAGAATGCATGCCACAGTATCTTCACCTGGCTCACTCAGTTGGTAGAGCATGAAGACTCTTGAGTGAATCACAAAGGGATTTCCCTGGTGGTTTAGTGGTTGAGACTCCAGCTTGCAGTGGGGCGGGGGTTGGGGGGACACATGTTCGACCCCTGGTCAGGGAATTAAGATCCCACATGCCATGGGGCAATTAAGCCCACATACCCACACCAAAACTCCTGAGACTGCTCACCACAGAGAGGATCCTACATGCCACAATTGAGACTCAATGCAACCAAATAAATTAAATAAATTTTTAAAAAATAATAGGTTAAAATGAATGACACAGTAGAAAATCCCTTAGGCCAGAAGTCCAAGGATTTAGGTTCTTTTATCATCTTTGCTAAATGCTGATGATCAGACATATCCTCTCTGAATCTCTTTTTCACCTGCAATTGAGAACTAAATAGTTGATCATTTAAGCTACTGCTTGGGGGTGCTTTGTTATGCAGCAAAAGCTAACTGATACCAGTCACCTGCAATGTTTTAATCTCTTTTTCAAGAGATCCTAAGGAAATTTGGAAAATCAATAATATCCATTTAATAATTAGGATGGATACAGAAGCATTTATTATTGTTGGTGTAGTCTTATATGTGTGAAATGTTTCTTATCAAAAAAAGAAATCTGGCTATGAGCACAGAATAGAAAACAAAAGTCAAGTAACCAAAGTGATCAGGGGGGAGTGAAAGTAAAACACGTATTAAAAAACATTCTCAAAAAAGTCAAATTGAGGATGCAATCACAACTTAGCCCCATATTCATAAGACCCTGCAATTGCTCTTTTCCTCTTGATTCATTCTCAAAGGGACACGATCTATCTGGACATGTCTTTTGTTCTGCTCATTGTCCATGTAGGAGATGGTCAGCTTCCTTTCTTGGATATACTGCTGGAAGTAGTCTGTCCAGCTGCCAGTATTACTATTATTACTGGAGGAGGAAGAGGATGGTGAGGAGGGAGAATATCCCATGAAGAGTTAGTAGAGTGGGACTTCTCTGGTGATCCAGTGGCTAAGACTCCCCGCTCCTGAAGCAGGGCGTCTGAGTTTGATCCCTGGTCCAGGAACTAGATCCCACATGCCACAACTCAGAGTTTACAAGCCACAACTAAAGATCCCACATGCTGCAGTTAAGACCCAGTGCAGCCAAATAAATAGATTAATAATAAAAAGACTATAAAAAAAGAGTTAGTATAGTTTAGTACTTCAGAGTCCAAACTCTGAGGCCACTCCGTGTGGTTCAAGTCCCCTACGAGCCGTGGGATCTGGGGCAAGTTACTGAAGTGACTCAGTCCATCTGTGTCTCAGTTTCCTCATCTGTAAAACGAGGATAACGACAATACCGGCCTTACTACTGAGTCTGCGCACTCCAGAGCCCGCCTGCCACAACTAGAGAGCCTGCGTGACAAAATTAGAGAGCCTAGACACCTAGAAAGTTTGTGCCCTGAAAAAAGAGATCCCGTGGAAAGCAACAAAGGCCCTGCATGCAGTAACTAAGATCCAACACAGCCAAATAAGTAAAATATATTAAAAAAAAAATGTATTTGCCTCATGGGATTGTTATGAGCATCAGATAATCTGACACTTGTAAAGTGCGTAGAGTTTGTGTTTTGTAAAATCAGAGTGTCTCTGCTGTAGTGAAGTGTGGTAGATTGCAAGCGTGGCCACATATGCTTTGCATTCCTACCTGCACATCTAACTGCTATGTAACCCTGTACTCCATTCATCAAGAAATGAGGTTTATTTCTCCATCTCTTAAAACTGGTCTTGGCCTTGTGATTTGCTTTGGCCAACAGGAACATTAGAAAAGGTGATGCTTGAAAAAGTGTGTGCAGCACTTTGGGGTCTGCTGCTCTTGGGAACCTTGTGACCACTTCACAGTAAATGAACCTCGCTAGCCTGCCTACCCATGAGAGACAAACGGTCAGGTCATCTCCACTGCCCCAACACTGGCCAATGTCCAGACATGTAAATGAGGCCATCCCATGCTAGCCAGCACCAGCTGACCCTCCAGGTGAACACAGATGTGTAAGCAGCACCAGTAAAATCAGCCCTCCTGGCTGTGACCGAAAGAACCACTTGAGCAACACAAAAAATTTCGAGGAGTAACAACTGTTTGTTGTTTCAAGCCACTGTATTTTGGGGACAGTTTGTTACACAGCAAAAACTAACTGATACATTAAGGAAGTAAGCAGGACCTCTTATCTACTTGGCTGCTCATTCCAGAAACTTGGTGTGATTGATGAAAATACTGTTCTGCAAACATTGTCTCACTCTCCACCCCTCACCAAGGGGCAGAGTATATTTCTCTGACACACTGACTTTGGGCTTGTCCATTTGACAAACTTTGGCCCATGGAATGTGAGCAGACATAGTGCCTCTGGAGACTTTAGATAGGCTATGTGGTTTGGTTGACTTTTGCCTTCCTACTGTCAACATAAGAATATGCCCAGAGCTGCTAGTAGAATGACCCGCAAAGCTGAGCAGACTCAGAGCCCAGCCCTGCCAGTGTAAATGTTCAGGCAGAGCCATGCTGGCCGACCCGCAGACATCTGAGAGAAGAAAGTAGATGCTTTTTGTTCTGAATTGCCTGGTTTAGAGCTGGTCTATAACAAGCATCATCATGGCATTAGCTGACTGGTAACTGGGCTATCCTTGACACCCCTTTCTCTCAGCACCGACCTAGCTTGTCAGCATACCTGTGAGGCATTCTTATGATGGTAACATGTAGGCAACTGGCCACACAAGCTTATGACTCAGGAGAAGGAACTCGGAAGGGGTGAGAAGTGGTATCACTCTCATCTGTTAGTCATGGGAACATGATCTGGATAAGGCTATGGAGCAGGTGGAGAGAGCAGAGAAAGAGGGACTTGGGGAAACCCCTACAGGGTGGAAATTCTGAGCAGATGGGCCAAGAAAAGTAACTAGTCTGAGCTGGGTGCTGAGCAGCTTGCCTAATCCTCACGGTGTAGATGCAGGAGAACCTGCTTCAGTCCTTCTCTAGCACAAACCCAACGCTTGTGGTTTGCTCTCAAACTACAACCTCCCCAGGCTGCAGCAACTAAAGTCTGAATCTGAGCTGCTGTCTGGGTCTAAGAGACCAGTCTAGAGGTGAGGCAGGTGATTCTCCAGGTGTAGAGCAGGTCCCTGGGCCCCAAAGCAGTGTCCTGACCCTTTGGGGGTACAGCAGGATGGAGCACTGGAGTAGGGGGACCAGCCAGGGCACAGGCTGTCTGCTCTCTCAGGGAAACAGAAGTGCTGACCTGGAGCCTGGTTCTGAGGCTTATTCCAAGGTTGGAATTGAAGGGATGGCTCTGAGGGCACCAGCCAATCATCACTTCCCAAGAGCAATGGTAACACTGAGCTCAAGGCAACTAAAGCAAGTTCAGGGCATCGGAAGCATTCAATATATGGCCAGCCGTAGTGAGAAGCCGGGGCTTCCCTGGTGGCTCAGATGGTAAAGGGTCTGTCTGCAATGTGGGAGACCGGGGTTCAATCCCTGGGTTGGGAAGATCCCCTGGAGAAGGGAATGGCAAGCCACTCCAGTACTCTCGTCTGGAAAATCCCATGGACAGAGGCGCCTGGTGGCTAGTTCAGTCCCATGGGGTCAAGAAGAGTCGGACACGACTGAGTGACTTCACATTCATTCATTAGCAAGAAGTGATGTAGAGACCAGGTAAACTGGAGCTGGGGGCCAGGGGGCCTCAAGACCTGAAGTTGAATACATAATACAAGACAGGAAGCGACAGGTTTGGAGCACACTGCTTATGAGTTCTGAGATTTTGCCAAGTTATACTACCTCTCTGTGCCTCGGTTTCTCCACTCCAAGCAGGAGACAATGTGGGTACCTACCTCTCAGGTTTATTGTCAGGATGAAGCGAACTAATATCTATAATATTTCAGAGTGGTGCATGTCACATATGAAAACAACTGGAAAACAAAATACATCTGCATCCTTCACATCTCACCTTACATGCCACTTCTGCAGGGAAGCCACTGAGGACACACCCCTCCCCCAAGACAAGGCCAGGTTCCCCTTCTATATGCCCTCACAGTACTCTGTATTTCTCCTTCATCGCAGTGATCAGAAATACAACTAAATAACTAATCATCTCACTCTACCCCACAGAGAATGGAAGGTTTATGCCATGTGAAACCACTTCCACATTAAGGGTTGCTGTACTTTAGCACCCAGCACAGTGCTTGGCACATAACAGGTCCTCAGTAAATATTGTTGAATGAGTGAGGGAGTGAATGAATCAAAGGGGATTGCCTCTTCTGAATATCCAGCACGTGGCACAGCCTGATGCAAGAGCTTCTCCTCAGATGATGGGTGTGTTGAACATCGAACTTCACTTGAACTCTCAAGACAGTCCGAAACTGAGACAACTCTCTTTCGTTTAGTCCGGAGCTAAATCGGGACGCGGGTTTTCGCACCACACAGGTGTCAGTTACGGCCACGGAAACTGACGCGGGTGTATTAGGAAAAGGATCAACCAGGGGCTGGCGCAGATGCTAGCCAAGGAAAAGAGGCCTGCTGCTACAGATCCCGCTGGCCCTGGCTTGCCTTTTGACCCCTTTGGATCCCTTTTGTTTCGGGGTCATGGGCGGGGGTGGGGGGGAGACTGAGATGCGGAGAAGGCTGGCGTGGTAGGCTGCAGGCTGCTGGCTCAGTGCAGAGATTCTTTCCTAGCAGGTAAGGAAACATTGCCCTAGGGTAACAACAGGCATGGTTTCCCAGGTGCAAAGAATGGCTCCATATCAGCCCTGAGCCCTGAGGAACACGTCGGGTGAGGAGCAAGTGTTGTCCAGAAAAGTCTTGGGAGCAGCCATGTTTGAGAGATACACAGAATAAACTCCTGGGAAGGAGATTGAGAATAGCCGAGCAACACAAAGAGATTTTCTTGGAGTTTGCTCTAAAATCTAAGAACACTTCTGGAGAAGACTGGGCACTAGAGGTAGTCTGTCTGCCAGTGCAGGGGCTTCCCAAGTGGCGCTAGTGGTAACGAGCCCTCCTGCCAATGCAGGAGTCATAAGAGATGCAAGTTTGATCCCTGGGTTGGGAAGATCCCTGGGGGAGGTCATGGCAACCCACTCCAGTATTCTTGCCGAGAGAATCCCATGGACATAGGAGCCTGGTGGGCTACAGTTCATGGGGTCACAAAGAGTCAGACACGACTAAAGTTGACTTAGCACACACGCCAATGCAGGAGACACAAGAAATGCAGGTTCAATCCCTGGATCAGGAAGATCTCCCGGAGTAGGAAAATGGGAAGCCACTCCAGTATTCTTGCCTGAAAAATTGCATGGACAAGAGGAGGCTGGCGGTGACCGTCCATGGAGTCACAAAGGGTCAGACACGACTGAGCACACACATACTGCATCAAATACTACAGGAACCTCAAGCACACGGAAGACCGAAAGCCGTCCAACTGGGGACACCAATATGGAACTGGTGACAATGCCGGAAATGGTGTCAGAGGGAAGATGCTGAGGGCCTCTGGACAGTGATTCACTGCAACAATGAGAAATGAAGTGGATGCAGATGTAGCTAATCCTTTCTTAGGAAAAATCAGGTTACTGAGGCAGAGGGGGCGGCCAGTGTCAAGAGAGTGCCTAGCTATTTCTTAATTTACGTGTTTGTTTATGAAACGTGAGACCCAAGCATCCTTGAAACATATGAAAGCGCCATTAGGAATGAAGTTGCTGACAATATTGAAGCAAAAATCATGAGTGAACTTGAGTAATAAGGTAGCTGTTATTTACTGTCTGGAGGGAAGTTAAAGCCAAGACAAGGAATATACTCAGTTTTCAAATATGCATCATTCAGAAAATTGATTCTATTCCGAGACACAAGAATGTTCTTATTAAGTTACTAGGTCCTGAAAAAGAGGGATTTTTCATATGCTTCATTCTCAGAGCCCAAGGTAATAAAATGAAGAATAATCAACCAAGCAATAAAAACTATCAAAGGCATTGAGGGTCACAAAAATAATGCCTGGATCAGGTGGAACAAATGAGGAGGAAAAAAAGCAATGAAAATAAACTTACAAGATACAGCTAAATAGGGGCTTGGAGGAAAAATACATTGCTCTAAATATCCCTATACTCAAAATAAGGTATCCGAAGCATTAGAAAAGATGTCCGGGCTTTAATTTTTTTTTTAAAATAGAAAGTAGCCAGCCATAAAAGAAGAGGGAGATAAAATCTAAAGCAGAAAAAAAAATTGGAAAAACACAAAAAGCAGATCTGATAAACATCTAAGTACATGCTGAGAGAAACGCAATTCAAAGTACAATCCCTGCAAGTGATCTCAGAGAATATAGAGTGGTTGACAAAATTAAAGTAGAACAACATGGCCATCACTTATGTATCAGCTCCTATAACTATCTTAGTGGGTTCCCCCCAATGGCATAGCAGGTAAAGAATTCGCCTGCAATGCAAAAGATGCAGGAGACTTGGTTTGATCCTTGTGTTGGGAAGATCCCCTGGGGAAGGAAATGGGAACCCGCTCCAGTACTCTTGCCTAGAGAATCCCATGGACAGAGAAGCCTGGTGGGCTACAGTCCATGGGGGTCACAAGAATTGGACATGACTGAGCAACTAACACACACACACACTTCTAAGGAAGCTCAAGCTCAGAGAGAATAGGAATTTTCTCATAAAGGAAGCAGTTTTCTCTGCATCTGATTGTTTCTGTTAGAAAAGACACAAAGCAGAAAAATGTGAGGAAAAAAATGTGAAGGGCAATGATGATGACCTGATGGCTCACATTTGTATGCACAGTTTAAAGTGATCATTATAAAAATCTATTAGAATTCAGTAAAATGCAAAAAATGACCTATCATAAACATATTATAAATGTTTGAATTGTCATACCTTAGTATCTTCTTCAGACTCTCCAGGCTTATCTACTTTGTATTCTCCACCCCAATTATTTCATTAAATCTTTTTTTTTTTTTTGGTCATGCCATGTACCTTGCAGGATCTTAGTTCCCTGACCAGAGCTTGAACCCAATCCTTTGGGAGTGAAAGCACAGAGTTCTAACCAACGGACCAGGGAATTCCCATATTAAACTGTTATACAATTCTGAGAATGAAATTTTTATTTATTCCTATTTAACAGGTGTGGGCTCCCCTGGTGGCTCAGTGCTAAAGAATCTGCCTGCCGATACAGGAGACACAGGTTAAATTCCTGGGTTGGGAAGATCCTCTGGAAAAGAAAATGGTAACCCATTCCAGTATTCTTGCCTGGGAAATTCCATGGACAGAGGAGCCTTGTGGGCTACAGTCCATGGAGTTGCAAAGAGTTGGATATGACTTAGCAACTACATAACAACAACTTAACAGATGGGAAAACCTAGAACTAGAAAAGTGAATGACCAGCCAAGTGTCATACAGCAAGTAAGGGATGGGGCTGGTGACTAGTGTTCTCATATCGTAGACTTTTTTTTTTAAGTTAAATCTATTATTTTTATTGGTATAATTTGTACACCACCAGAAATTCACCCTTCTAAAGCCTACAACTCCGTGATCTTCAGTATTTTCACAGGTTGCACAGTCCTCGCCACCATCAAGTTCTGGGACATTCCACCACCCCAAATAGAAACCTGGTCCCCATCAGCAGTCACTTTCCTCCCTGCCCCCCCCAACCCCCGCCGGCAACCGCTAATTCACATTCTGTTTCAGTGGATGTGCTTAATCTGGACATTTCATATGAATGGACTCATAAATACATGGTCGTTTGCATCTGGGGCTTCCCTGAGAACTCAGCTGGTAGAGAATCCACCTACGATGTGGGAGACTTGGGTTCAATCCCTGGATTGGGAAGATCCTCTGGAAAAGGGAACGGCTACCCACTCCAGTATTCTGGCCTGGGGAATTCCATGGACCATATAGCCCTTGGGGTCACAAAGAGCAGGACACGACTGAGCGACTTTTGCTCACTCACTCCATGTGCATCTAGCTTCTTCCACTTAGCAAAATGTCTTTAAGTTTCATCCATGCTGTAGCAGGTATCTCAAGATTCAAGAGTCAGGAGACAACTTAGACATCTTCTACCAAGTCCTCTTATTTTACAGGTAGAGAAAGAGAGGCCTAACTCAGCCTACATATTTAGTGACACCCAAGTCCTCTCCATCCTAATCCGTGTTTTCTCTGCCATGCTACAACTACTAAGAGATTCCACAAACAGATGAAAAATATCATATTAATTTGAAATACCTGATGTTAGAAAAAACATAGGTAAGAAAATCTGATATTTTATGAAAGGTTTTCCGTTTCAGTAAGTGAAAGTCACTCAGTCGTGTCTGACTCTATTTGACCCCATGGACTACACAATCCCTGGGATTCTCCAGGCCAGAATACTGGAGTGGGTAGCCATTCCCTTCTCCAGGGGATCTTCCCAACTCAGGGATTGAACCCAGGTCTCCTGCACTGCAGGCAGATTCTTTACCAGCTGAGCCACTAGGGAAGCACATTTCTGTAAGGAATCCCATAAATCAGTGACTTGATGTGACACCTGAATAGCACCTGATGCTCATTGCCACAGCATATTATGTGACTTAAAGTTAGATTTTACTTTCTATGTATAACAGTAACTGCTGAAAACATAAGGTTGGAATTACCCTTAGTGAAAGTTCCAAGTTTTCTCCTCCCCACAGATTCATGCCCTTGTCGTACTGTCCAATTTCATTAAAATAATGCCTACTTATAGCAAAAATTCCTCCAGCCATTGCAGGTGACCTACAAAGGACACACAGATATTAGATTGATTCCATATGTGCAGGCATTATGGATTTTAGCCAAAGTTATACTGAATATAGTGATAACAGTTAAAAACTAGAAAACACCCATGTTAGCTTCAAAATTATCTTTATATACATTTAAGTATGTACTCATTTAATTTTCATAACAGTGCATGAAGTTATTCCCCAGACTTACAGAGAAAGAAATAAAGTTCAGAGAGGTTAAGTAACTCATAGAAGATCACACAACTCTAGCTAAATTAAAATAGAGGCAAAGATGAAGGACTTGCTAGGCTATGGTGTTAGAAAATTGACTCATATAGTTTGTGAAACAAAGAGGGTAACATTAAAGGAGCAGTGAGCCTGGAGTCAAAGTCGTTAGAAAATGTGGGAAGTGATCTGGAGAAAGTTTCTTTAGAAACAGCCTCATAAATGCAGTTAGAAACCCTACCAATGAGATTATTCTCACATTTAGAAATATATTTTCCAAGACGAGTATCCAAGGAAAATGACCTTCTTCTCAACCTATAAAGTTATTCACAGAAGCCCTTGGATAAATATTTTATGTATGAATTCGGCCGACACTGGCTTTTTCTGGGCTATCCACAGTGCTAGTATTCTGATCGTTGATCAACGTGCAACTCATTCCTGAGAATCATGTCTACATTTTAAAGCTGGACAGCTGAAATCTGAGGGATACGAACCATGTGGTATTCTGCACCAGGATGAGATGCTCATTTTCAATTAAAGAAACAAAACCTATCACATTCTATTATTACAGACTTTCAGAAACAAGATAAACAATGAAACACGTCTCTTCATTAAGCCTGAGAAATCAAAGTAATAATCTCTGCAGGCTTCCCCCTGCTCCCACTACCTCGATGCTATTTTTCCATTACCAAAGAAATCTCACCGGATAGGTGTAGTGGGTCCTTCTGGTCCCTCTATCTCATAAGAGAAAACATGATCCCATTTAAATTCCAGATGCCAGTTGAAAGTGCCCCTCACAATAGGAGACGGCTGGTACTCCAGGGTCAGGTAATTAATGACATCTATCAGAGGACACACCACCATTTTGGGGTCCTTGGCAATGGCATTCAGCAAGGGCTCCAGCCAGACTTTATTCACCTCACAGTGGCTATCCAGAAACACTAGAACGTCCCCTGGGGAGGCAAAAAACAGGCAAGTGTTAGCCCGTGTGTGGGAAACACCTGACAACACCAATCAAGGTTCAGTGCAACAAGTATTTGGCCAACACTTAGTAAGAAAGTGAAAGTGAAGTCACTCAGTCGTGTCCGACTCTTTGCGACCCCATAGACTGTAGCCTACCAGGCTCCTCTGTCCATGGGATTTCCCAGGCAAGAATACTGGAGTGGGTTGCCATTTCCTTCTCCAGGGGATCTTCCCAACCCAGGGATCAAACCTGGGTCTCCCGCACTGTAGGCAGATGCTTTACTGTCTGAGCCACCAGGGAAGTTTGGCTATTAAGGTGCTTTCAGTTTCCCTGGGAGGAGGCAAGAAACGCATGTTTGATACTGCATCAAAAATGCAGGACAGCATGTCCCATAGCTAGTCAGAAGGATCTGGAGACTGTGGGTTAGAGCCGCAGTCCCTAACCTTCTTTGGCACCAGGGATCAGTTTTGTGGATTCGGGGAAGACAATGTTCCCACAGACCGGAGGTGGGGTGAGGATGGTCTCAGGATGGTTCTAAGGAACATACAACCTAGATCCCTCGCATGCACAGCTCACAGTAGGGTTCGTGCTTCTGTGAGAATCTAATGCGACCACTGATCTGATGGGAGGCGGAGCCCAGTCCCTGATGTGTGCGATGGGGTGTAGTTGTAAATGCAGATGAAGTTTCGCTCACCTGCCCACCTCCTGCCGTGCAGCCCTGCTCCTAACAGGATGCGGACCGCTACCTGTCCACGGCCCAGGGCTTGGGAACCCCTGATCTGTTTGCTCTCTCACCCAAACACGTTGCCTGGGCAAATGCTACCGTCAGAAGAGATACTAACACAGAGCAAGTGTCCTCGGTTCTGCAGCCCTTCTCCTGCCCTTTTGATTCCCTGGTGAGAAGCCAACATCAATTCATTTCTCTCCTCCCCGTGAGGATGCTTCTGGTTTTGCCGTACGGATGACTGAGGATACACTGAGCCCCCAACACAGGAAATAATTCATATCAAGTTCCTCTCACCGGGCTCTAGCAAGCAGCTTTATCCAAAAATCCTAATTCTGACAATGTGACTGAAGGTAACTGAGTTCTCTTACTGCTTCTCAAATACCTATTTCGAAATTTCTTTATGGTACTGTGTCAGACCTGGAGGAGGGCATGGCAACCCACTCTAGTGTTCTTGCCTGGAGAACCCCACGGACAGAGGAGCCTGGTGGGTACAGTCCGTGGGGTCGTGAAGAGTCGGACACGACCAAGCGACTCAGCACGTTGTGTCAGACAACTCACTTTGGAATATAGTATCTGTTGCCTTCATGCCTCAGTCAAAACTGAGCTAAGAAGAGCCCCATTTTTAGACATACATAGCTTTTTTTCCGATCAACACTTGGCATTTTTCATTAAAATACCTTCTGCGATGTTACATCACGCAAACATTTAAAAAAATCATGTCAGTTAATTTGATAGGTGAAAAATACCGTCTGGCTCTCCAAAGAAGATATACAAATAGCCAACAAGCACGTGAAAAGACGGTCAACGTCAGTCATCTTTAAGGAAACAAAGGCTAAAACGGTGAGGGACCACTGCATGCCACTTCACATCTATCAGAATTAAAACAAAGAAAATAAGAACTGTTGGGAGGATGTGGAAAAAATCAGAACCCTCCTCCGCTACTGTGTGTGGTGTGGTGAGTCACCCAGCCGTGTCCGACCCTCTGTGACCCCACCGACCGCAGCCCGCCAGGCTCCTCTGTCCGTGGGATTCTCCAGGCAGGAACCCTGGAGTGGGCTGCCATGCCCTCCTCCAGGGGATCCTCCCGACCCAGGGATCGAACCCGCACCTCTCACGTCTCCTGTATTGGCAGGTGGGTTCTTTACCACTAGTGCTACCTGGGAAGCCCCAAATGGGTCCCTCTGCTGTGGGAAACACTTTGGCAGCTCCTCAAAAGGTTAAACAGAATAACCATGTGACCCAGAAATTCCACTCACTGGCACATTTTAAAAAGAACTTGGGGGACTTCCCTGGAAATCCAGTGCTTAGGACCCCATGCTGCCAACGCAAGGGGCACAGGTTCAACCCTTGGTTGAGGAACTAAGATCCCACATGCCTTGAGAACAATAACAACAACAACAAAAATTAAAAAGAAGTCAAACATATCCATGTATATGCATATCTCTAGCAGTGCTCCTCACAGTATCCCAAAGATGGAAATAGCTCGAATGTCCACCAACAGATGAGCAGAGAAACAAACTGCATATACACACACAATGGAATATTATCCAGCCCTAAAAAAGGAAATACTGATACACACACATGAATCTCAAAAGCAGTATGCTGGTCAAAGAGCCAGATGCAAAAGGTCTGATTTCATTTCTATGAAATATCCAGAATAAGTAAATCCAGATGAAGACTGGCAGCTGCCAGGGGCTGGGAGAAGCAGAAATGAGAAAATTTCCTGATTTATGGGTGTGGGGCTTTCTCTTGGGGTGATGAGGATATTTTCAAACTAGAGGGGGTGGTGGTTGTACAACATAGTGACTCTGCTAAATGCTATACGCCCAGATTAAGCTAACTTCTCCTTAGGATCTAAAATCACTGAAGAGCCAGGACTTCCCCGGTGTCTCAGTGGTAAAGAATCTGCCTGCCAACGCAGGAGACACGGGTTCGATCTCTGGTCTGGGAAGACCCCCCCATGCTGTGGGGCAACTAAGCCCAGGCGCCATGACCGCTGGGCCTGTGCTCTAGAGCCCCCCGCGTTGAAACTACCGAGGTCGAAAACTGCTGCACTCACGCACTGCAACCTCTGAAGCCTCCACGCCTGGAGCCTGTGCTCGGAACAAGAGAAGCCACAGCAGTGGGAAGGCCGCACCCTGCAACTAGAGTGAAGCCCCCGCTGACCACAACTGGAGAAAAGCCCGTGCGCAGCAACAAAGACCCAGCACGGCCAGAAATAAACAACAGATTAAAAAACAAACACTGCAGGACACTAGTTCAATGGACCTGATAAAGGATCTTTCCCATCCTTCCTCCTTAAAAAATATATCTGTGGAATGTTCAAAACTGAACTGCTCACTGAAGTTAAGTCAGGAGAAATAGTCTTCATCTTCCCTGAGTAGAAGCTTGCTTTCTGCTTTCCTGTATAACCCTTGTAGCTGTTGTCCAGTCACTCAGTCGTGTCCGACTCTTTGCGGCCCCGTGGGCTGCAGCACACCAGGCTTCCCTGTCCTTCACCATCTCCCAGAGTTCGCTCAGACTCACGCCCGTTGAGTCGATGATGCTATCGTGCAATCTCATCCTCTATCGTCCCCTTCTCATGCCCTCAATCTTTCCCAGCATAACCTATGCACACAACCTCTCTAGCGATTGTGTTTTACAAGTTTTGTTTTCATATTTAAAAAAAAAACCACAAATGCCGTATCATTCTCTCTCAATATTTTCAGTCTTTTCCCCCTTGCTTCATTTTATTTTCCGCTTTTCTTTAATGTCAACATTTTAACATTTAAACATTAGTTTGTTGTTGTTCATTTGCTAAGTCATGACTGACTGTTTCTGACCCCGTAGACCGAAGCACGCCAGGCTTCCCTGTCCTTCACTATCTAATATAGCTCATTATATCTATTTGAAATATTCTCGATTTGGTTTCTAAGGCAATTATTTTTAAGGTATTAAATATTTTCATTTTTATTAACAATAAAATTGTCATAAACAATAATATTTTATTTCAATTTATTGTATTATGTTATTGCCATCGCTCTTAATTTTTTTGTTCTGGGATTGATGTTTAATAATGCGGTGTGCAAAATCTAATTATGGGGAGTTTACAGAGAATCTCTTTGTGCTTAAGTGTATGATAAACTTATAAAATATCCAAGCATTTCCACTTCATTCACACCATAAATCTGTTAAACATGGCCATTTGGATTTTGTGAAAAAAATTCAAGTGACTCTGCTATTTGAATTTCTCTCTCTCTCTTTTTTTTGTGTTTGTTTGTTTGCTGTTTCCATGACCAGTAGTGTGGTACTACTATTCACTGCCATGGAAATCAGAACTTGAGGGTTTGTGTCCTGAATTATGTGACCTGGAGCAGGTCTCTAGTCTTTTGGGAAGATTAGTTTCTCTAGCTGGAAGATAAGGATGGCGAGGTCTAAAATCTCTGAGAGACTTCCCACCGTGAATGGTTTGTATTTTCATTACTTTCCTCTGTATTTCTCCTACTTTTATTTCACATATTTTATCATTTTGAAGCATATAATTAAATACCTATGTTTTAACTTATTTATTTGTACTACTCACTGTCTGGGCTTCCCAGGTGGCGCTAAGTGGTAAAGAACACGCCTGTCAATGCAGGAGATGTAAGACATGAAGGTTCGATACCTGGGTCGAGAAGATCCCCTGGCGGAGGGCATGGCAACCCACTCCAGCATTCTTGCCTGGAGAATCTCATGGAGAGGGGAGCCTGGTGGGCTACAGTCCATGGGGTCGCCAAGAGTGAGACGTGACTAAAGCGACTTAGCATGCACACACGGAATCACTTTCTAATAAGCATTTGTTTAATGCTTAAAAAAGAGTGCTCATAATGACCTCATTCAATCATTGCAACAACCACATTAGTTATATATCTTTGTTCTCATATCATGGATTAGGAAGCTGGGGTTCTGAGAAGGGACTTGCCCAAGATCCCATAACTGGTAATTGGCACATACCAAACTTGAAATGTGGAGAAGGAAATGGCAACCCACTCCAGTGTTCTTGCCTGGAGAATCCCGCGGACAGAGGAGCCTGTCTGGCCAGGGTCCACGGGGTCGCAGAGAGTCGGACACGACCGAAGCGACTAAGCACGAAAACTTGAAATGAAGGCGCTGCTTCAAAACTCAGTGCTCTTTGGTCTGTCCGCCATCACCTCCCTCGGATGTTTGTGGCGGAGAGTCAGACTGCCCTCTGCACCACGTAAGTAAACATATTAACAGGTTTGGGGAATTAGGACAACCTCCTTGGGGAAGGGTGTTATTCTGTCTCCCATATGAGACAACCAAAACCGTCTCTCATTCTCTGTGATGGTCAAGTAGCCCCTCAAGTTCTCAATGGCGTGTTTGATTTTGCTCACCTGTTGCCTTTGGGATGGCAGCTGAAATCTACACCTCATCTCTGCCCTCTTGGCCACTTGATGACCATCCAGGCCAATTCAGTGGAAGATACTCCATTCTCATCCCCAGATTGCCTTGAATTTATTCCCCCAAACTTCCTGTTCTGCGGACTACCCCTTTACTCTTTCCACAGTTCTCTTATTTAAATAAATTTCCGGACTTCCTTAGTGGTCCAGGAAAGAACCCCCCTGTTAGTGCAGGGGACATGGGTTCATCCGTGGTCAGGGAAGATTCCACACATTGCTGGGCAACTTTAGGGAAAGAGAAAATTAGCCAAGATGGAGGTGGTCAGGCTCTCTTACCCCATGCCTCTCGCCCTCAGCCCACATTTTGTAAATGCGTGGCTTTGTAGTAGCTGAGATCACTTGTAGCACCGGGCACATGCATCACGATGCGCCCGCTTGGCCCCAGGCCACTTCTGCTCCGTAAGCTCCACCTGAAAGGCCTTTGAGGCTGCATTAAGGCTGTGTCTGCTGGGTCAACCATGAGAGAATACAGTGTGTCTGCTGCGGGAGCTGCCGTGCCAGCTGGGAGAGAATCAACATGTCTGCGGTTGCTACGGCTCCTTGAGTTTTCTTCCAGCTTCCTTGCCCGCACCTTGCCTACCCTGGCGTCAGTGAACAGTGTGCACGGTGAGATTCAGCGAGACAACAACTAAACCCAGGAGCCGCAACTTCTGAGCCCGCGTGTCCCGACACCCTAGAGCCGGTGCTCCACAAGAAGAGAAGCCACTGAAAGGAGCAGCCCAGCATCACAACCAGAGAATAGCCCTTGCTCGCCACAACTAGAGAAAAACCCACGCACAGCGATGAGAACCCAGCATAGCCGAAGATAAGTAAAACTCTTTTAAAAAATAAAATCCTTTAAAAAAATAAATTTCCCTACACTAAATTCTCCTGCAGATCTCCTTGCCTGATGTAACCTTCTCCCAAGAAGATGCTGTTTCTCGTAAAAAGTCCCTTCTTGTCCTTCTTGGCCACAAGAATCCTTGGGTTCAGGACAATACCAGTGTCTCCTAGCTACTTATGGCTGCTTCCAAACCATAACATTTCTGCTCCCATGCAAAAAAGTCCCCTTTCCTTTCGATTCAGGCCATCTAATTATAGCTTCTCTTTCTCAATTTTTCTCTACTTTGTAAAACTCTAGCCTTCTAATTCTTCCTGGTAGAGTTAAACCCACTCAGCAGTGGTCATTTTCCCTCTTGCCAAGGACACAGCGCAGGCTCATCACAGCTGTCTCAGTTTGAGGGCAACTTCGGTCATCATACAGGCAGCATCGCCCACAAGGGTGAGTGGACAGGCAGCCATAAATATCACCAAGAAAACGCCATAAGAGGCAGGATGATAGAGAAGAATAAGACCTCGCTGTGTTGTACAGGGTGATTTCAAACGGCCTCTCTGATAACGTGACACTGAACCAGAGACCTGAACAAAGTGAAGTAACAGGTCACTCAGGAGACTGGAGAAGGAACATTCTAGGTGGGAAAATCACATGCAAAGAAAGGCTCTGAGAGGAGTACAGCTGGTATGTTTGAGGAGCAGCTAGAAGGTCAGTGCTGCCAGGGGAGAGCGAGGGGGAGGTGAGTGACAAGGGCAGGGCTTCCCTGGTGGTCCAGGGGTCGAGAGTCCCCCTCCCAATGCAGGGGACACGGGTTCAATCCCGGGGTGGCAGCTAGCGAAGCCCACGGGCCTAGAGCCCGTGCTCCATAACAAGAGAAGCCACCGCAACGAGAAGCCCACCCACCAGAACTGAAGAGTACCCCCCTCACCATGACCAGTGGAAGCTCAGCAATAACAAAGACTCGTGCAATCAAAAACAAATAAATAAAACTGAAAAAAAAAAATAATGGAACATAAAAAGCAAAAGTTTTTTTTTTTTCAATGTAGAATATCATCAGGATCTTAGAGCAAGGAAGAACTTCTCAAACAAGACACAAAAGTCATGAAGAAAAATACTGATGAATCTGATTATTTCATTATTAGGTTAAAGCTAGCAGCCATGACTTTTTGAATGAATTTCACTTTTTTCTTCTTTTCTACTTTTCAGGCGGTGCCATGTGGCACATAGGATCTTAGTTCCCCCACCAGGGGAACCATGCTCTCAGTGAGCTCAGAGTCTTAACCAGTGGGCCACGAGGGAAGTCCCAAAGCTATTGGCCCTTAAAATAAACCTCCAAAGTGTACGACAGCTCCTATGCAGTCAAAGCTTCTTTCTACTCATTTAGCTCTACCCTCATCAGCCAGAAGGGAAATATAGTCTGGAGGGGGATAAACCAACTTCCTGTGAGCCTTGGTCAGGAAATGTGGCTGACCGAAAGGGAGGCAGGAAAGTCCAGCATGGCTCTGTGCCCAGCAAGAGGAAATGGATTTTTTGGTGAACTTCTGTTCAACTTCCCAGGTAGCTCAAATGGTAAAGAGTCTTCCTATAATGCAGGAGACCCTGGTTCGACCCCTGGGTCGGGAAGAGCCTCTGGAGAAAGAAATGACAGCCCACTCCAGTATTCTTGCCTGAAAAATTCTATGGATGGAGGAGCCTGGTGGGCTTGATGGGCTACAGTGCATGGGGTCACAAAGAGTCGGAAACAACTGAGTGACTAACACTTCTGTTCAACTCAAGACACCATCAACAAAGATGGGAAGACCAACCACAGACTGGGGAATGATATTCTCAGTGTATATAACACAGGATTTGTATCATAAAGGCACCTTCTAATCAAAAGGACAAACAACCCAGCCAAAACACTGACAAAGGATATGAACAGACCAAATTCACAGAAAAATCTATAAACAATCTACAAATGTATGAAAAAATACTCCATGTTGCTAGTAGTCAAGGAAATGCTAAGAAAATAGAGGATACAGCTTTTTGACCAAAATTTTGTCAAAGACTAGAATGACTGGGCTTCCCTGATGGCTCAAATGGTAAAGAATCCACCTGCAGTGAGGGAGACCTGGGTTTGATCCATGGGTTGGGAAGTTTCTCTGGCAACCCACTCCAGTATTCTTGCCTGGAGAATCCCCATGGACGGAGGAGCCTGGTGAGTTATAGTCCATGGGATCACAGAGAGTCGAACACAACTGAGCGACTAAGTACGGCAGAGAACAATTAGTAATAAATACCAGTGTCAGCAAGGCTCCAGGGAGAGGGCCCCCTTACACCCTGTGATGGAACTGTTAATTGGTGCCATCTGTTTTAGGACAATTTGGCGGCACCCACCAAAACTTCAAATAAGAATTCCCTTTTGCCCAGCAATTCCACTTTTAAGAAATTATCCCATAGGTACAGTGTTCATTTCCACAAGTGTGTAAGTACAAAAATCGTCAGTGCAACTTTTTTTTTCAGTAATTGTAAAAAGTAAAAATTAGGAAATTATAAATGGCTAAACAAATTATGGCAATCCATTATGGAATCCATATGGAATACTATACAATGCAGCAAACAGAAACTGAGGTAACTGTCAAGTATTGTCATGTGAAAAGTTACAAAACATTAAACTGAAATGAAAAGAGTAAGTCTCAGAACAATAGAGATAGTACAGTTCCATATATCTAAAAATCCTTAAATCTATGTGTCTGTGCCTATGTGTACATGTGTGTATATACATACATACACACACGTATATGCATATTAATGCATAAAACCAGAGTTCTGAAAAGACACATGCCATTCAGTTTTAGTGGTTGAATTTTGGACAATTATTATCTGTATAGATGGCTTCCCTGGTTGCTCAGACAGTAAAGAATCCGCCTGCAATGCAGGAGATCCAGGTTGATCCCTGGGTCAGGAAGATTTCCTGGAGAAGAAAATGGCAACCCATTCCAGTTTTCTCACCTGGAGAATCCCATGGACAGAGGAGCCTGGCGGGCCACAGTCCATAGAGTTGCAGAGCTGGACACGACTGAGCAATGTAGTTAAGTAAGAGAATGTCTCAATTGATCAGGCCAAAATAGAAGAAAAAAAAAATCAGATTTTGCTTTTAGTTGGCCTTCTACTCAATAAGGAACTGGCCTTGCTAAGGAATGGAGACATTTCCTCAGATTGCCACATGGCCAGACCCTTAAACATCACCCCTGGCCATTGGTCCTATGTTAATATTCTGTGAACAACCCTGTGTTTACGCAGGTTTCCAGGAAGCTCGATCGTTGGGATGCTCAGATTACCCTCGGGACTCATTCTCCTGCTGGTGTCTCGTGTCTCACAGCTCAGGAAATGCCCTTGGCGGAGGACGGGGCTTCAGTCCAAAGGGATGCCGGAGGCCAGGTGGGACCTCCGTGCTCCCGGCTGCTGAGACCTCCCTTCAGGAGAAGCTGCCCCAGGAGGTCCCCCAGCGTTGGGATCTTCTGCAGTGTTTGCACCAAGCCACGTCCCCCGGGGGCTCGCAGCCAATCACTGCGCACACTGTGTGGGCCCCCGGGAGCCAGGTGACCCCAACCGGCCGGAGGGCCCCAAGCAGGACTCCTCCAGGGCGCTGTCTTGGCTCCCGGGCTCCGGACTGGCCCACTCGAGCCCTTTCTGGGAGCCACGCAGCAGACCGAAGCGCTTTCAGCCTTCCCTCCTTCTTTGCCTCCTTCCGCCAGGGTCAGACCAGAAGCTTCCGGCCCACACTTCGTCCTCTCCCCTTTATCCTTCGCAGACATTTCTCTGTAAGCACTCTGCCCATGTCATCTTGGCCTCCGCCTCCCACAGGACCTGGACTGACCCTTTCCTAGCTTCCGAGGTCCCCTTGGGGTCTCTGCAGCTACATCACAGCCCCGCTCTCCGCATAAAGTCTTGATTTCCTCACCCGTTTACCTGGTTCCCAAGACCACCTGGGGGGGGGGGGCCCTGCATGTACAACTCCATCCCAGAGTCTGTACCTGGGGGATGCATCCTGTAACAAGAGGCTGAGCTTATGGCCCCCACCCCCCAAAAAGGATATCTTCTATTTGTCTTCTATTTGAAACAACACAATAACATCTTAAAGCTGAATACTTTCAGAGTCAGACAAAGATTTAAGACTCTTAAGGCTGAAATATATTCCCACTCTTCCGTTTATGCCATGGAGACACCTGAGGATGGTTTCCACATGGGCAGGAAGACCTCTGGGCCACAGACATGGGGTCCTGTCTGGAGCAAAACCTTCATACCTGAAGCACGGGATGCTCCGGTCATCCTTGCTTGAATCAGCCCCTCTCTCTTTTTGTTTCTTATTAATTTAATCTTTCCTCGAAAAATTTCCAAGTGATAGTCGAGTTTCTCTTTCAAATCATCTGGAAAAAAGAGTCAACATTTGACAACTGCAAAGTATATTAACCAGTTTCTCATACTTAAATCAGTTTTTCATAATTATGAGAAATTAAACCAGTTTCTCATAATTTTGACTGATTATTAACAACTGCTATTCTGCAGATGTTCCAAACTTAAAAAGAAAGTTTGATTGAACGAACGTGCACAAAATGTACACAAAACATGAACAAGAAGAGATTCAGCACTGAAATCAGCTGTGAATATTCTTCTATGTTTCTAGTGAAATACTCCTTTCTTTTTCTTTAACTTTCTGGCCACACTTTGTGGCATGTGGGTTCTTAATTCCCCAACTAAGGACTAAACCCATGCCCTCTGCCTTGGAAGCACAGAGTCCCAACCACTGGACCACCAGAGAAATCCATGAACTACCTCTATTTTAATATATCATTATTAAAATTTTAATAGAAAAAGCATAAATCATGGTGCTTTGGAGCATTCTGACCTTATTCATAACAGTCGTGCACCTAACTTGGTACTAACCCCCAGGCCAGTGATCAGCCACTCAACCTTCTCATTGGTGAGAAGGTAGATCAACAGAGCCCTTGCAGGACTGCAGTGAGAAGAAGAAATACATCACCAAGCACAGAGCCTGACACATAACAGTCACTCAATACTCGGAGGTTAATATGATGATGATGAAGGAGGTCCTTTCCTTCTTGGAAGGAAAGCTATGATCAACCTAGACAGCGTATTAAAAAGCAGAGACATCACTTTGCCCACAAAAGTCTGCATAATAAAAGCTATGTTTTTTTTTTTTTTCAGTAGTCATGTATAGATGTGAGAGTTGGTCCATAAAGAAGGCTGAGCTCTGGAAAATTGATGCTTTTGAACTGTGGTGCTGGAAAAGACTCTCAAGAGTCCCTTGGGCTGCAAGGAGATCCAACCAGTCAATCCTAAAGGAAATCAGTCCTAAATATTCATTGCAAGGACTGATGCTGAAGTTGAAGCTCCAATACTTTGGCCACCTGATGTGAAGAGCCTACTCATTGTAAAAGACCCTGATGCTGGGAAAGCTTAAAGGCAAGAGGAGAAGGAAGTGGCAGAGGATAAGATGGTTGGATGGCATCACCAATTCAATGGACATGAATTTGAGCAAACTCTGGTAGATGGTGGAGGACAGGGGAGCCTGGTGTGCTGCAGTCCTTGGGGTCAAAAGAGTCAGACACGACTGAGCAACTGAACAACAACAACAGAGGTCAGTCTCTGGTGAGACAGATACAGATGCCTCAGAGGTCAGAGAATCTGAGGGCTGGGGGTCAATAGAGGCAGGTTCACTCTAGTCTTGGCAGAAGAATGAAAGAAATCTCTTTCCTTTTCTTTGAAAAGAGAGCCGGAGCCCTGCTCAGAGGCAGATTGCAGGCTGCACAGCTAGGCTTGCAGGGTAGGGGCAGCATCTCAGCTCAGATGTCTGCAAACACCCCCCAACAGGCAGGACTCAGAGGAACTCTGTGCGGTGGACATGGGAGGAAACAGGCCGTTCTGGCAGCGGCCATCGCTGACATGAAGTGGCGGCTTTGTCATTCAGGAGATGGCCATGCCGCTTGTGTGTAGTCAGGAGGGACCAGGACTATGACAAAGGCGGATGGTAGCAGGTCAGCCCTGGACATGCCTCTTGGGTAACTCAATGGAGGGGTTGTCTGGGCTCCCGACCCCTGCCATCCCAAGCAGAGGGACTCCATCACCAGTAGCTACTGGTATGAGCCGGAAAAGACTAGCTGTCGTTCAAGAAAGTTCTCCTAGAGCCCACAGGAAATCACTGTGGTTCAAAAGTGGGGGGCATCGACCCTGAGCACCATCAGGACACAGAACACCCTATTTCCCGCATTTCCCGTGTCTGAGGTTCTGTGTGGGTCCAGGACTAAGCTCCTTGGTGGGGCGAGTGAAACGACCACCAATCGTGGCAGTGGATCCCAGAGGAGAAGTAGAGTGTTGGGTCCAACCATCTCTCAGCCATCAGCGGCAAGTCCTCTGATGCCTAAAGAATATCTGGGCACATCTCCAGGTGTGTCTCTGAACTCTCGGCATGGTTCTGAAAGGCTGGGGCCCCTGGGGAGTTCCTTGGTCCTCCTGGGCCTGCGCCTCCATGACAGGATCTTCATCCTCTGGGTGAGATGTAGGGCAGAGATCCCCCTGCTGCCTGCTCATGGATTTACTGGGGCCTTTTGCCCCACATGTGGCCAGATGTGTTGTTCAGTCAGATGAAGAACCTAGCCATCCTTCCACATCCCCTCCCATGCACAAAACCAGAAATAAACAGTACTGGACTCCTCGGATTCGGGTGGCTCCTACACAGTTTCGTTCAGTCGCTCAGTCGCGTCCGACTCTTTTCCACCCATGGACTGCAGCGCACTGGGCTTCCCTGTCCATCACCAGCTCCTAGAGCTTACTCAAACTCATGTCCATCAAGTCGGTAATGCCATCCAACCATCTCATCCTCTGTCATCCCCTTCTCCTCCTGCCTTCAATCTTTCCCAGTGTCAGGGTCTTTTCAAATGAGTCAGTTCTTCGCATCAGGTGGCCAGAATACTGGAGTTTCAGCTTCAGCATCAGTCCTTCCAATGAACACCCAGGACTGATCTCCTTTAGGATGGACTGGTTTGATCTCCTTGCAGTCCAGGGGACACTCAACAGTCTCCTCCAGCACCACAGTTCAAAAGCATCATTCAGCCTTCTTTGTAGTCCACTCTCACATCCATACATGATCACTGGAAAAACCATAACTTTGACTAGACGGACCTTTGCTGGCAAAGTAATGTCTCTACTTTTTAATATACTGTCTAGGTTGGTCATAGCTTTTCTTCCAAGGAGCAAGTATCTATCTTTTAACGTCATGGCTGCAGTCACCATCTGCAGTGATTTTGGAGCCTCCAAAAATAAAGTCTCTCCATTTCCATTGTTTCCCCATCTATTTGCCAGGATATGATGGGACCAGATGCCATGATCTTAGTTTTCTGAATGTTGAGTTTTAAGCCAACTTTTTCACTTTCCTCTTTCACTTTCATCAAGAGGCTCTTTAGTTCTTTGCTTTCTGCCATAAGGATGGTGTCACCTGTGTGTCTGAGGTGATTGCTATTTCCCCTGGCAATCTTGATACCAGCTTGTGCTTCATCCAGCCTGGCATTTCGAATGATGTACTCTGCATATAAGTTAAATAAGCAGGATGACAATATATAGCCTTGATGTACTCCTTTCCCGATTTGGAACCAGTCTGTTGTTCCATGTCCAGTTCTCACTGTTGCTTCTTGACCTGCATACAGCACCTGGCCAGTGTGTGAAATTCCCAAATGGAGCTGACGCTAGCTTGACTTCCATTCCACTTTTTTTTTTTGGGGGGGGGCTGCACTGGGCTTTCTTGCTGTGCACAGGCTTTCTCTCTTGTGGCAAGCAGGGGTCTACTGTTTACTTGCAGTGCGTGGGCTTCTCACTGCGGCGGCTGCTCTTGTTGTAGAGGACGGCCTCGAGGTGTCCAGGCTCAGTAGCTGTGGCGCACAGGCTTGGTTGCCTGCAGCATGTGGGATCTCCCCAGATGAGGGATCGAACCTGCACCGGCAGGGGAGTTCTTAGCTGCCGGACCACAAGGGAAGTCCCCATCTCACTTCTGAGCTGATGCATCTCAGTTGCTTCTCGAAGGGCGAGCCTCCTCTTCTTTTCTTCCCTTGCCTATTCTTCTTCCTTCCATTTCCTCTCCTCTTTTTTCTGTCCCAGCCCATAGTGAGTCAGATTCACAGCAGATTAGGTAAACCTTCAGGTAGTATCCAATATGCATGCGTTGCTTCCATGAGCAATGGACCCCACAGGCAACCTGCAGACCCCAGAGAGCTTATCCTTCATCTGGGTCCTCACGGCTTGCCTCAGGTTTGGAATTAAGTTGTAAAATAGACAACTGAGCTCAACTGCTAAATGGAGCTCCGAAGATTTTGCTCTAGTTCCTTAAAATCAGTGAACATGAAGGAATTAAACCCTTAAGTGTAGCTGGTGTGATTAGAATTCTTTCATGAAAAGCACCTGAATTGTGTCACTACCCTTCATTAAGTCTTGGAATCACTCCCCATTTTCTCCAAATAAAATTCAAACAATGACTTCATGAGGGGCTACCTTTTTACATTTCTGGTTTCATGCCCACCCCCTTCCCTTTTAAAACTATACTCATACATAATCTACGTAAGTCCTCTCCCAGTGATGCAGAAGTAAAGAATCTGCCCACCAAGGCAGGAGACCCAAGAGACACAGGTTTGATTCCTGGGTGGGCAAGATCTCCTGGAGGAAGAAATGGCAACCCACTCCAGTATTCTTGCCTGAAAAATTCCATGGACAGAAGAGCCTGGTGGGAAACAGTCCATGGGGTCACAAGAGTCAGACTTGATTGAGCGCGCACACACACACACACACACACACACACACACACACAACCTACATAAAATGAAAAACTATTCCAAACTCACCATATTTTCTGTTGCCTCTGGGCCATTTTCTCTGCCTAAAACACTTTTTCCTGCCCCTTCATCTATGTAATCCCAACTCATCTCAGTTCAGATGTCACTTGTGAAAAAAATGTACTTTTCTGAAGTAGAGTTGATTCACAATGTTGTGTTAATTTATATGGTACAGAAATTTCTATTGTTAATTTCTACTGTAAAGTGATTCAGTTATGCATATTCTTTTTCATATTTTTTTCCATTATGGTTTATTGCCAGATGATGAATATAGTTCCTTATGCTATACAGTAAAAGTTTGTTGCTGATGCATCCTAGACATCACTTCTTCAACATCATCCATGACCTCTAAAGACTGGCTTGCCCCTACATTTATCTCATGGAAGTGCTAGCCACCCCATTAGCCCAACCAGAAGGTCCAAGACCAAACTCTCACATCACCATCAGTGTTCCAGAGTGGCTGCCTTGACACCCACCCAAAATGTTTTTTGTATAAAATAACTCAAGTGCCACAGAGATAGCGCTGACTTCAAAGACAATTAGAAAGATGGTTAGCTTTCTCTCTTACCAAAATCACTCATGTCATCTACCAAAATAACTTCTTCAAGGATATACTGTGAAGTGAGGGCCATGATGCTAGACAGTGTTCGAAACAAGGCACTGAATTCTTCATTGTGGAAACAGATGATGATGCTGGCAGTAGGTAGGTTGGCTGGGTACAGCTTTTTCCGACACCTGCCGCAAGAGGAAGAAAATGGCTCATCTAAAAGCATTAGATGTTTTGAGGACTCATTGTAACACTTTAGTCACATTTTCCTCTTTATCTCTTTAATTGATGTTTATGATAAGGTGACAGTACTTTTAAAACACAAAAATTAAGATATAAAATTTTCTTTAAATGTTTTATGTTGTTCTAATACTGTTTAAATCATTTCCTCCTTCTTAATGCCCATAATTGCTTTTTCCTGAGACTCTGTTTTGATAAAATTAGATCTACTTTGAATATAGTATAAACATAAATTATACCTATATTTTTGTTTCTATTATAGAAATGAATTAATAAGCTTATACACATTTAAATGTTCAAATTAACTTTATTGTCCTATCTTCAAAGAAAATCCATGTGCTATTCCTACATTTGTATAGTCTGTTGCAACAAAGAAATGTAATAATGGATATGGCATAATTAGATTTCTTCCTAGGATCTGGCAAAAAAAGTTTTATTATTTTTTTGTGCACTTGAGGGAAATTTGGACATTGAATTTTAGTAATATTAGTTTTTAGCTATTAAGCATTGTCTGGATGGCTACCTTATTGGGTTGTATTTTGAAATATTTTGGTTGTAAATGACAACTGGAACTAGCTTAAGCTTAAGAAAGAGGTACACTGTAAAGGGGACCCAAATGTCCCACAGGACCTAGTGACCGGCAGGATCTTGGAGCATTCAAGAGCAATTCTAATTAGAGGTTTGAAAGTCACTCAGACATGCTCCATTTCTGCTTTGTCTTTTCTTTAATATTTATTTATTTGGGTTCGCTGGGACTTAGTTGTGGCATGCTCGATCTTCAGTCTTCCTTGCAGCATGTGGGTTTTGCAGCTGCAGCATTCGGGCATGCAAACTCTTAGTTGTGACATGTGGGGTCTAGTTGCCTAGGGCTGGAACTCAGGCCCCTCCATTGGCTTCCCTGAAACAGGTAGGATCAAAAGGCTGACATTCCAGTAAGGTCACTGCCTTGTACACGTGTGTACTCAGTCGTGTCTGACTCTTTGCAACCCCATGGACTGTAGCCCTCCAGGCTCTTCTGTCCAGGGGGTTTTTCAGCAAGAATACTGGAGTGGCATGTCCTTTCCTACTCCAGGGGATCTTCCTGGCCCAGGGATCAAACCCACATCTCTTGTGTCTCCTGCATTGGCAGGCAGGTTCTTTAACACTAGTGCCACATAGGAAGCCCAAGATCACTGCCTTATCAAAGAGTAAGTATATGAGAGATGGGGGCGGTGAGGGTATAACCCCAAGAATGAGAGAGATGGTGAACTCAGGCTACTGGATCACATCTCTAATATTCTGTGTAGTCCAAGTTTATCATTTTGAGAAAACTATAAATTGAGCCCCATCAGAGGAACGAGACCATGATACTGACAGAGACTGAATTCACATCACATGAGTGTAAACCTCTAAGAGAAACCTAGTGTGTATGGGTTTCTCCAAAATTAATTGCTGAATGTTGCTGTGGTCTTTCTGTATAGAAAACCTTTTGGGCCTAAATAAGTTTCTTTTCAGGGTGAAGGTCATTTGGACACGAGCTTGGTTGTCCCCGGTTAGTTGATCCTCGCTAACACAATTCCCAGCGGTCTAGTTAAAGCAGGACTATTACGGGTTGACTTGCGTCCCCCTACTCCGTATTCACATATCGGCCTCCTAACCACCAGTATCCCAGAAGATGACCCAGTCTGGAAATGGGGTTGCTGTAATGAGCGGGAGGTCGTTCGGGTGGCCCTCATCCAGTAAGGCTGGAGTCCTTACAAAAAGGGGCCCTGGGGACACAGACAGACCAGGGTGACGTGATGAGACACAGGAAGAAAAGGGCCATCTCTAAGCCAAGGAGAGGGGCCTGAGCCATCCGCCCCGCAGCCCAGAAAAGAACCAACCCTGCCGACCCAGGTTTCTGACTTCCCAGCCTCCAGAGACCCGTGGGACAACAAATCGCTGTCATTGGAGCGTGCCAGCTTATGGTACTTTATTCCAGCAGCCCTACCAGCCCAACTGAAGAATGTTGCACTTTAATGCGCAGAAACATTGCTGAGCTTCTTGCCAGATGCATGTTCTGATTAAGTACATCTGGGGTCGGGCCTGGCATCCAGTGGGGCTGACACTCGTCTAGGGCTCCCGTGCTACCGGTCCTCAGGCCACACTCTGAGTCGGAGGGGTCTAGGGCGGCACTACATGGAATGACAATCCTCTAGGCATGTTAGAAAAGACATCGTGATAGGTGACTGTTAAACTAATCTGGAGACGGTTATTAACCTGTCTAAACTGTTAAATTATGGCCATGAGTGGTGGGGGGAAGAACTTGCCTAAATCCAATCTTAAATAAAACCCACTTTTCTAAATAAGTCTTGGATCAAAGAGAAATAAACTGCAAATTATTTAGGAAGGAGTGCTATGACAAACCTAGACAGCATATTAAAAAAGCAGACATATCACTTTGCCGACAAAGGTCCATCTTAGTCAAAGCTATGGTTTTTCCAGTAATCATGTACAGATGGGAGAACTGGACCGTAAAGAAGGCTGAGCACTGAAGAACTGATGCTTTTTAAACTGATGCTGGAGAAGATTCTTGAGAGTCCCTTGGTCTGCAAAGAGATCAAATCGGTCAATCCTAAAGGAAATCAACCCTGAATATTATTAGAAGGACTGATGCTGGAGCTGAGGCTCCAATACTTTGGCCACCTGATGTGAAGAGGTGACTCATTGGAAAAGATGCTGAGAAAGATGAAGGCAAAAGGAGAAGGGGGCAGCAAAGGATGAAATGGTTAGATAGCATCACTGATGGCAATAGACATGAATTTGAGCAGACTCTGGGGGAGAGTGAGGGACAGGGAAGCTGGTGTGCTGCAGTCCACGGGGTTGCAAAGAGCTGAACATGACTTAGTGACCAAACAACAATAACAATTTAGAGACTAGTAAACCGGAAAATACAGCATATGCACACCTAATGTATAGGGCTTCCCTGGTGACTCAGTGGTGAAGAATCTGCCGGCCATTGCAGGAGACATGGCTTTGATCCTGGGTCTGGGACGATCCCACGTGCTGGGGAGCAACAAAGCCCATGCGCCTCAACTCCTGGGCCTGTGCTCTAGAGCCTTCCAGCCGCAACCACTGAAGGCCAAGCACCTAGAGCCCGTGCTCTGAAACAAGAGAAGCCACTGCAATGAGAAGCTCATCCTCCACGACTAGAGAGTAGCCCCTGTTTGCCCCAACTAGAAAAAGCACACGCAGCAACAACGACCCAGCACAGCCAAATATAAATTTTTAAATAAAGAACTGTTTTTTTTAAAAAAAAAAAACCTAACATATATAGCTAAATCCTAATCAGAATAAGATGAATACTTACAAATGTATTATCATCTAAGGAAGAGATGAAATAAACTATTTTAATCTTATACAAGGGCAAAAAGACAACAAAAATACATCAAAAGAAAGAAGAAACAACCCCATAAAGGCAACTAGAAACTAATGAGTTAGAAGATAAAAAAAGTAAAATTGGTAAATCAAAGCGAAAGTTAGTTTTCTGAAAGGTGACTAATATATATCAATTTCTATCAAGCTTTTGAAATTGAGAAGAAAAATGTACAACAATAAGAATGAGAATGAAGGCAAGGTACCAGAAAAGATGAAGAAGAATTACGAAAACAGGATGTGTGACTTTAAGCCAATAACTTTGAAAGTAGATGAAGTAGATTTTTATTAAAATAGACAGTTCTGAATAGACCCTAGAAATAGAAAGCCTGAGCAGAACAATAAAAAACCTTAGAAAAAACTAAACTTTTCCCATGTCTGACACCAGAAAATGGAGCAGTGATTCATGATTACCAGACAAGTTCCACTTCAAAATAAGAAATACATAATGATATTATGTCAATGATTTTCAAGCATAGAGATATAGAGAAGATGTAGCAATTAATTTTATGGAACTAGTATAAATTTGTTGTAAAAATCTGATGACAGTAACTCAAAGAAGAAAAACAAAGCAGAGTTCCTTAAACTTGAGTCTTGCATAGGCTCAGAAGAAAACAACTGTCAACCCTCCAGGGCTGATTTCAGTTACCTTAATGTTTCCCAAATATGCATCTGCAAACCAAAGTCAGTCTTGTGTTTATAAGCTCTTGGAGGTAGTGGTGGTGGTGTGTGCTCAGTCGTGTCTGACTCTGTAACCCATGGACTGTAGCCCTCCAGGCTCCTTCATCCATGGAATTCTCCAGGCAAGAATACTGGAGTAGGTTGCCCTTTCCTTCTCCAGGGGATCTTCCTTATCAAGGGATCGAATTTGCATCTCTGTGTCTCCTGCACTGCAGGTGAATTCTTTACCACTGACACCACCTGGGAAGCCTCTTATAAGCTCTTACATAACCATAAATAAAACTGTAAAAAATTAGTAAAATACAGCTAAAAACTGTTAAATTACAATTAAACTAATGTTACTTTCAGATTGTGTTTTGCTGAAATGAAATCACCACATACAACCTATGTGCTTCCTGTTACAGGAAAGTTTCTTTTTTTCTTTTTAGGAAAGTTTCTTTTAAGTTAGACAAGTCAGTGCTTGGGTGCTAAGTCACTTCATTCATGTCCAACTCTGCTGCCACATGGCCTGTAGCCCTCCAGGCTCCTCTGTTCATGGGATTCTCCAGGTAAGAATCCTGGAGGGGGTTGCCATGCCCTCCTCCAGGGGATCTTCTCGACCCAGGGATGGAACCCTCATCTCTCCCACCTCCTGCACTGGCAGGCGGGTTCTTTACCCCTAGCACCACCGGGGAAGCCCTGACTAGCCAGTGCTACTATGTACTATATGACTGCTCACATCTCCAAGGACACACAATTTTTAAGTTTTCCCAGAGAAATTTTAGACTTCTGAGGAACACTGATACAAACTAATCTAATTTATACAAGTCAAAACAATTAGACAAAATATTAGCAGATCAAATAAAACAGCATTTTAGAAAAATAGTATAACTAAGGTTAGTTTATTTCAGGAATGTAAGGATGGCTCAACATAAGTTATCGATAATTTGATGGAGGAAAGCCACAGTGATCATGCTAAGAAATCATTTGATAGAGTTTAGCAGTCATTTCTGATTAGAATAAAATCCTAAGTCAAAATAAACCCACTCTCAATTGACATAGCTTTGGCCAGTCACTGAACATGCCAGAAGTGGACTTTGCTACTGACAGAGCAATTCTGTTGCTCCTCCAAAATCCTCTGGCATTGTTGTGACACACCCATGAGAAGAACTGTTTTTAAAGAAAAGAAAGGAAAATGAATGTTAGTAAATAAAGGAGAAAATTTCAAGTGAAGGAACAGAAAGAAATGTCTTTAGTGCAATTGAAGGTATTTAGCAGAAGTCAATCACAAACATTAAAAAATTAAATCCTAAAAAAATAATTCCCAACTCATTCTACAAGGCCAACAATCCTCTGATGATAAAACCAAACAAGGGTGTTCAATAGCTCTCACAAACACTGATATAAAATTCCAAACAAAATTTTGGAATTTCAGCAAAATCAAATTCAATAATATATAAAAAGGATAAGACATCATGACCAAGTAGGGGATATCCCATAAATGTAACCTCTATTTAACATTAAAAAATCAACATAATTTACCATCTTTACAAACTAAAGATACACACATCTCAATGCACAGAAAAGGATGTGACAAAGTCCAATATCCATCTGATGAAAAACTCTCAACAAACTAGGAATAGGAGAGAATTTCTGCAACCTGAAAAACAACAGCTATGAGAAGCCTAGAGATAACATCATACTTACTGGTGAAAAACCGAGTGTTAAGATCAAGAACACAGTGAGGCTGTCCAATGTCACCCCTTCTATTCAACACTGTACTAGAGATTTTAGCCAGTGTGATAAGTTAAGACAAAGAAAAGCACCCAGATCGGAAAGGAAGAAGTAAAAATGCAGATGTCATGATCATCTTTGGAGAAAATCCAATGAATAAATTTTTGGGATCCTGGGCTAAGCAGAAACAAATTATTAAAAATATTGAACTCCATTAAAACTAAAAACTTTTGTTTTTCAAAAGGCATTAACTATTGAGAGAATGAAAAAACAAACCATGGACTAGGAGAAAATATTTGTAATCATATATGATAAAGGTCTTACACCCAAATATATAAACATTTCCCAAAACTCAATAATAAGAAAAGAAATAATCCAATTTTAAAACAGGCAAAATATTTGAAGTTTAAATTTAAAACCGGCAAAATATAAAGAAGATACACAGCAAATAAACATGTAAATAGATACACAATATCATTAGATATCAGGAAAATGCAAATTAAACCTCAGTGAGATCTGACTACACACTCATTCGAATGGCCAAAATTAAAAAGACTGTCCACACCAACTGTTGGCAAAAAGGTGGAGGAACTGGAAACTTCATAGATTGCTACAGTAATCAAAACAGTATGGTACTGGCATAAAAAACAAACACACACATAGATCAATGGAATAGAGTAGAAAGTCCAGAAATAAACCCACGCATATGGTCAATTAATTTACATTACAATGAGCTCAAACAAGTGAGCCAAGAATACAAAATGTGGAAAAAAGTCTCTTCAATAACTGGAAAAACTGAAGAGCCACATGCAAAGAAAGAAATTGGATCTCTATCTTATACCATCCCTTCAAGTTAATTAGAAATGAATTAAATGAATATAAGACCTAAAACTGTTACTCTCCTAGAAGAAGAGATAGGCAGTAAGCTCTTTGACACCAGTCTTGAATTTTTCTGGATCTGACACCAAAAGCAAAGGGAACAAAAGCAAAAATAAACAAGTGGGACTATATCAAACCAAAAAGCTTCTGCACAGCAAAGGAAACCTTCAAGAAAACAAAAAGGCAACCTACTGAACAGGCGAAAATACTTGCAAATCATATATCTGATAAAGCGTTAATATCTAACATATGTAAAGTCACACAACTTAATAGTGAAAAAACAAACAAACCAATCGGATTTAGAAATGGGCAGAGGATCAGAACAGAACATTTTTTTTCCAAAGAAGACATACAGATGGGCAACAGGAAAAGATGCTCAACATCACAAATCATCAGGAAAACGTAAATCAAAACAACGATGACCTACCACTTCACACCTGCCTGAAAGGTTCTTATCAAACAGCCGAGAAGTAACAAGTGCTGGGGGGATGTGGAGAAAAGGGAATCCTCATGCACCATTGGTGGGAATGCAAATCGGTGCAACCACAACAGAAAACAAGTTATTGGAAGTTCCTCTAAAAATTAAAAATAGAACTGCCATATGAGCTAGAAATTTCACTTCTGGGTAGTTATCTGAAAAAAACAAAAGCACTAACTCAAAAAGATACATGCACCGCCCCCCACCATGTTCATTACAGCATTATTTACAAGAGTCAAGACATGGAATCAACCTAAGTGTTTATGAGTGGTGAACAGATAAAGAAAATATGATCTATATCTATCTATAAAATTCATCCATTAAAGAGGAGGAAATCTTGCCATTGGCAACAACATGAGTGGATCTTGAGGGCATTTTGCTAAGTGAAACAAGCCGGAGAAAGACAAATTCCACATGATCTCACATACCTGTAGAATCTAAAACAAAGGAACAGAAAACAGTACCCCCACCAAAAAAAAGTTCACAGATACAAAGAACAGACTGGTGGTTGCCAGAGGAAGGTGAAGGACATAAGAAAGCTACAAAATTCCAGTTGTAAAATAAACGCCATGGGATGTAAGGTATAATATGGCAACTGTAGCTGAAAATGCTGTATCGCATATCTGAAAGTTACCAGGAAAGAGGATCTTAAAAGTTCTCATCACAAGGGGAAAAAAAAGAAATGTATCTATGTATGGTGCTCCTGTGCTGGACTCAGTCACCTGAGTCCTGTCCGACTCTTTTTGACCCCATGGACTGTAGCCCACCAGGCTCCTCTGTCCATGGGATTTTCCAGGCAAGGGTACTGGAGTGGGTTGTCGTGCCTTTCTCCAGGGGATCTTCCTGACCCAGGGATCAAACCCGTGTCTCCTGCATTGCAGGTGGATTCTTTACTGCTGAGCCACTGGGGAAGCCCCTGCATAGGGTGATCAGTGTTGCTTTGACTTACTGTGATGATCATTTTGCAATATATACAAATATCACATCATTATGTTGTATATCTGAAATGCATATGTAATATGTAAAAAAAAAAATCAGAGGGAACATACATGACATTCCTGGTATCTGGCACGTCTCTGTAGTGGCCCAAGTTTTTACTGATAATGGAATTAAATCCATATGTTGAATATCCATGAATAAGTTCTGGGATTGAATAGTTAAAATGCTCACCTGAAAGAAAAGGTGTTAGCCACATAAGTTTTGGTTTACCACTGTTACGTTGATAAAGGACAATAACAAGGATATCCTGAATTCATTCCTTTTACACCATGTCAGAGTAGTTTTTGTGGAACCTAAACCATGCCCAGATGACAAGGTTAAAATCAAAGGATTCACACACATCAAAGCAGAGCCCTTAGCAAAGCCTGAACAGTGAGTTACCCTCAGTCATGCAGTCTCTCTAGAGAAGTATGTGCCCAGCCTCCTTGGTCACATCACGATTCACAGCTGTCCTGTGAAGCTATATTGACTGAGGGGGTTAGGGAAGGCGAGAGCTAAAGCCCCTCTTCCAAAATTCTGTTTGAGAGAATACAAGATGACCGAGGGCAGCCAACACATCAGCGCGCAGCCGTGTTAGTCACTCGGTCGAGTCCGACTCTTTGTGACCCCACGGACTGCTGCCCGCCAGGCTCCTCTGCCCATGGAATTCTCCAGGCAAGGACACTGGAGTGGGATGCCACTGCCTTCTCCAGGGGATCTTCCCGGGTCTCCCTCATTGCAGGCAGACTCTTTATCAGTTGAGTCACCAGGGAAGCCCATTAGTCAAAACAATAAATAAAACTGGCATAAAGTGAAAGAAAGTGAAGTTGCTCAGTTGTGTCTGACTCTTTTCGACCCCATGAACTGTAGCCCCCTGGGCTTCTCCATCCATGGAATTTTCTAGGCAAGAGTACTGGAGTGGGTTGCCATTTCCTTCTCCAGGGGAACTTCCATTAAAAGATAAAAACTCAAAAAAAAAAAAAGATAAAAACTCTTAGATGATAATAAAAACCAAAATGAAACCATGAAAGATAAATAAGATGAACTAAAATGGTTAAAAGTGGAAGAATGGTGAAAGAATACAGGAGTCAAAATTTTTTTAAAGTATAGAATTCACTGGAAGGACAACACAGAAAGTCATTTTATACTTATAATAAGTTACAATAAAGATTTAATAGTCATAAGCTTGTAGACATCAAACTACCAGCCAGAAACTCAGCAAGGATACAGAAGAACTGAACAACACAATCAACCAACCAGATCTAATTGAGATTATATATGTATGAAGCACTTCACCTAACGTTATCAGAATACAGTTTTTTTTTCAAGTATCTGTGGAGCATTCACCCAGACAGACCATATCCTGGGTCACAAAACAAACCTTAAAGAAACCTAAAAGAATTGAAATCAGGCTCTCCTTCTCACTAGGGAGTAGTTAATTTTGCTTCTGGAATATGTGCTGTGTTCAGTCCTGTCTGACTCTTTGTGACCCCATGGACTGTAGCCCGCCAGGCTCCTCTGTCCTTGGGATTTTTGAGGCAAGATGCCTGGAGTGGGTTGCCATTTCCTACTCCAGGGGATCTTCCTGACCCAGGGATTGAACCCGCGTCTCTTGTGTCTCCTGTTTTTGCAGGTGAATTCTTTCCCATTGTGCCACCTGGCTTACTGAATAAAAGGCACCTTTTATTTTATAACGCTTCTTGAAGAAAACCCTTCAAAAGAGAGTGAAAACGTACAGCATGGTGACTACAGGTAGCATACTGTATCGTACACTTGAAAGTTGCTAAGAGGGTAGACCTTAAAAATTATCATCACACGAAAAAATTTAACTGTGTGTGATGGTGGATGTGTGTTCTGTAATACATGCGTGCATACATGCCTGCTCAGTCCCTTCAGTCCTGTCCAGTCTTTGCAACTCTATGGACTGTATGTAGCCCAGCTTTCTCCTCTGTCCATGGGATTCTCCAGGTAGGAATACCAGAGTAGATTTCAAGCCCTCCTCCAGAGGATCTTCCCAGCTCAGGGACAGAACCCACCTCTCCTGCACTGCGGCCAGATTCGCTACTGCTAAGCCCCTGAGGAAGCACTTGTAATGTATACATATATAAAATCACTGTTGTACATCTAAAACAAGCACAATTACATACCAATTACATCTCAGTTTTAAAAAGAATGAAGAGAAGGCACAGACTTGTGCAAAATATTTGCGACTCACATTATCAAAGGATTTGAAACTAGAATATATTTTTAAAGTCTTAGAAATCCCAATCTTTAAAGTGTTAGAAATCAGAAGACAAACATCCCAATTTAAAAATGGACAGGGGCTTCCCTGGTGGTTCAGGGGTAAAGAATCCACCTGCCGAGGCAGGAGACACAGGTTTGAAATCTGATCTGGGCAGATACCACGTGCCTCGGAGCAACTAACCCCAAGTGCCAACCCCTGAAGTCCTAGCTCCTAGAGCCCGTGCTCTGAAATAAGAGAGGCCCCAGTGCCACAGGTAGAGAAAAGCCGCGCAGCAACCAAGACCCAGCACAGCCATAAATCAGTAAAAAGATGGACAGAAGACTTGGAGAAATACCTTATAAAAGAAGATGGGTGTGTAGCCATTAAGCACATGAAAAGGTGCTCAAAAACCCTTGGTCATAGGAAAATGCAAATTAAGGCTACCCTGATACCTACCATTTCTCACCCATTATAATGGCTAAAATCTAAATATCTGACCATGTCAGGTGTTGATGAATCTGGAGAAAATGGATTCTCCTCCACTGCTGAAGGGAATAGAAAATGGTACCCTGACTCTGGGACACAGTTTGTCATTTTCTTGAAAGTTGAGCATTTTGTTGTGGTTCAGTTGCTAAGTCGCGTACAACTTTGCAACCCCATAGACGGCAGCAGCCAGGCTTCCGTGTCCTTCATTATGTGAGTTTACTCAAACTCATGTCCATTGAATCAATGATGCCATCCAACCGTCTCATCCTCTGTCATTCCCTTCTTCTCCATCCTTCAATCTTTCCCAGCATCAGGGTCTTTTCCAATGAGTCAGTCCTTCACACCAGGTGGCAAGAGTATTGGAGCTCTACCTTCAGCATCAGTCCTTCCAATGACTATTCAGGACTGATTTTTTTTTTTTAGGATTGACTGGTTTGATCTCCTTGCAGTCCAAAGGACTCTCAAGAGTCTTCTCCAGCATCACAGTTTGAAAGCATCAATTCTTTGGCACCCAGCCTTTTTTGTGGTCCAACTCTGATGTCTGTACACGACTACTGGAAAAAGCATAGCTTTGACCATATGGACCTTTGCTGCCAAAGTGATGTCTCTGCTTTTTAACACACTGTCTAGGTTTGTCATAGTTTTTCTTCCAAGGAGTAAGTGTCTTTTAATTTCGTGGCTGTAGTCAACCATCGCACTGATTTTGGAGTTCAAGAAAACAAAATCTGTCAATGTTTCTGCTTTTTCCTCTTCTCTTTGCCATGAAGTGATGGGACCAGATACCTTGATCTTAGGTTTCTGACGGTTGAGTTTTAAGCCAGCTTTTTCACTCTCCTCTTTCACCTTCATCAAGAGGCCCTTTAGTTCCTCTTTGCTTTCTGCCATTATAGTGGTATCATCTGCATATCTGAGGTTGTTGATATTTCTTCTGGCAATCTTGATTCCAGCTATGAGTCATCCAGACCAGCATTTCTCATGATGTACTCTGCATATAAGTTAAATAAGTAGGGTGATAATATGCAGCCTTGACATACTCCTTTTACAATTTTGTACCAGTTCATTGTTCCGTGTCCAATCCTAACTGTTGTTTCTTGACTTGTACACATGTTTCTCAGGAGACAGGTAAGGCGGTCTGATAGTCCATCCCTTTAAGAATTTTCCACAGTTTCTTGTGATCCATACAGTCAAAGTCTTTAGTGTAGTCAATAAAGCATAAGTTTCCCTGGAATTCCCTTGCTTTCTCTATGATCCAATGAATGACAGGGGTTCAAGATCATGACAAGACCTGGAGCTGACTGCGACTCAGATTATGAACTCCTTATTGCAAAGTTCAGGCTTAAGTTGAAGAAAGTAGGGAAAACCACTAGGCCATTCAGGTATGATCTAAATCAAATCTCTTCTAGTTATCATGGAAGTGACGAATAGATTCAAGGGTTTAGATATGGTAGACTGCCTGAAGAACTATGGACTGAGGTTTGTAACACTGTACAGGAGGTGTTGACCAAAACCATCCCAAAGAAATGCAAGAAGGCAAAGCAGTTGTCTGAGGAGGCTTTACAAATTTAGCTGAGAAAAGAAGAGAAGTGAAAGGCAAGGGTGCAGGGAAAGATATACCCAATCGAATGCAGAGTTCCAGAGAATAGCAAGGAGAGATAAGAAAGTCTTCTTAAGTGGAAAATGCAAAGAAATAGAGAACAATAGAATGGGAAAGACTAGAGATCTCTTCTAGAAAATTGGAGATACTACGGGAACATTTCATGCAAAGATGGGCACAATAAAGGACAGAAATGGTAAGGACCTAACTGAAGCAGAAGAGATTAAGAAGAGGTGGCAAGAATACACAGAAGAACTGTACAAAAAAGGTCTTAAAGATCCAGACAACCACTATCCTGTGGTCACTCACCCAGAGCCAGACATCCTGGAGTGTGAAGTCAAGTGGGCCTTAGGAAGCATCACTATGAACAAAGCTAGTGGAGGTGATGGAATTCCAGTTGAACTATTTCAAATCCTAAAAGATGATGCTGTGAAAGTGCTGCACTCAATTTGTCAGCAAATTTGGAAAACTCAGCTGTGTTCACAGGAGTGGAAAAGGTCAGTTTTCATTCCAGTCCCAAAGAAGGGCAATGCCAAAGAATGTTCAAACTACTGTACAATTGCCTTTACTTCACAGGCTAGCAAGGTAATGCTCAAAATCCTTCGAGCTAGGCTTCAACAGTATGTGAACTGAACACTTTCAGATGTACGAGCTGGATTTAGAAAAAGCTAAGCATACAGTTTCCATATGAACCATCCATCCTATACTGAGGTATTTACCTAAAAGAAACAGAGTATTTTTATACAAAGACTTATATGTGAATATTCACAGTGGCATCGCAATTCATTCTAGAACAGCTACAAATATACTTCAAATACATGCTATACTTTGCTTAAGGAAAATGAGGAAGATATCCAGGGAGAAGGAGGAATAGGCATGAAGTTTTTATTGTACCTACTAAAATTTATTTCTTAGAAACACAGAAAGCTATCTGAAGCAAATATAGCAAATTACTTTAAAATTCTTACATTTATGTGGCAAATACATACAAGCCTGTTTGTGTTATTCTCTCTGTGGGCATATATATATGAACATATACGAAATACTTTGTAATTCAAAATTGCATTGCTCTAAAAAGGACAGTCTCTTCCTCTTCAATTTGTGTTATGTTTTCCCCTTACCATGGCTAACAGAGGTAATCAAAATACTTACCTAATCTTAAAAGCGACTTCGGTTTTGTAGTTTCATCTTCCCTAGGCCTTTCCACTCTCACGTTGTAAGCTCTTGATATGTGCACTGAGTCAGGTTTACTTTGCAGTTTTTTCCCAAGGGACCAAATTAACGGATTTCCTTTCTCCTCGTTCTTCTCTTGCTTCTTCACATGATTGTAGCGAAGATAAATATTAAAGATGGCTATCCAGATGCCAAATGTCAAGAAGGCGCAGAGTAAACACTGAATTATAACATTTCTCATTGTAAACCTAGCATTTTTGAAGGTCCATTTTAATATTTCCTAAACTGGAAGGATTTATGAGAAGCTGTATTAGATATTTTGATGGTTTGGAGATCTTGGCTTAAATTCAATTTACAGTGTTTTTAAAACAGGATCATTTTAACATCAGTGCTTATCCCATACTTTGATAAGATAAAGTGTACTCTTAAAAAAAACTCTTAAAACTCCATATTCATTAGATTTATATTTAAAAAAAATTTTATTTGGCTGTGCTGGGTGTAGTTGTGCCATGCAGGGCCTTCACGCTGAGTGTGGGCTCTTAGTAACATAGTTCCCTGACCAGGGATCAAACCCGCGCCCCCTGCACTGGGTGTGCAGATCCCCAGGGAAGTCCCCTCATAAGATTTCTTAACTTCAGAATGTATAACATGCTTATAAAACATATCATTCAAAGTCATTGGCCCAAACTCCTGAGGTAAAACTAAAGGAAATAGGTGAAAGAAGGGTTTTTCATCCCTACACATGCTCAGCCCATGTAGGAGTGATAGCATAGGCCTCTGCTTTAAAAAGCCGATGTGATACTAGGCAGACTGTCGCTGCTGCCGCCGCTTAGTCGCTCAGTCTGTGCAACGCCATGGACTATCGCCCACCAGGCTCCTCTGTCCATGGGGATTCTCCAGGCGAGGATACTGGAGTGGGTAGCCGTGCCCTTCTCCAAGGAATCGTCCCAGCACAGGGATTGAACCCAGGTCTCCCACACTGCAGGCGGATTCTTTACCATCTGAGCCACCAGGGAAGCTCCAATCAGACTATTAGAAATGTATGAATAAAAACACGCAACATCCCATGGTGGAAAGAAAGTGGGCAAGGGGCAGTGTGGACCCCAATGATGGGACGGTGGAATGCTGTATCCGCTTTAGATCTTGGTTTCAAGTCCACTCCTGGCCACCGGATCAGTAACAAGGGCCAAGTCACATCATAGCTTGGCTGGGAAAGTGCAAGACCCACCCCCAGGGAGGAGGGTCTGTTCCTGAGACCTGCAGGGCCCAGGCATCACCGCCAGTGGAGTCAGGGCTTGGTCTGGGTGGAGTCCTGAGAATGCCGGGTAAAGGGAGGGGGTGTGTAAAGTTGGATTATGGGAGTTTACTCACACAGGAGCACTCTCCCAGGACAGAGGACCTAACACCGTCACCGAGATCTTGGTCACACAATAATGGTTTGCTGATTGAATGAATAGTCACTTTAAAAATGAAATATTTGATTAAGGAAAGAAGTATCAGGATTTCCTTGGTGGTACAGTGGATAAGAATCTGCCTGACTATGCAGGGGAAATGGGCTCAGTCCTCAGTCCTGGAAGATTCCCACACGCCAAGGAGCAGCTCAGCCGACTAGACAGAACTACTGAGCTCACACGCTGCAACTACCGAGGCCCGTGTGCGGAAAGCCTGTGCTTGGCAACCAGAGAGGCCACCGCAACGAGAGGCCTGAGCACTGCGACTAGAGAGAGCCGGCACGTGGCCAACAAAGACCCAGCGCCACCAAATAAATGAGTTAAATAAATAAAGAAGTATCCCATGTGTGAGAGAAGATGACTTCTAATGAGGGAAAATGGGGCAGATTAAAGGAACTGAAAGGAGAGTGAAGCTGTTTGAACATCGTCCTATTAAAGGTCATTTTAAGAGACTTCTGTTTTGATGTTCTCCAAAACCCAAAAGCAATTAGAAACTAGTTAAAGGAGGAAATAGTGAAGGGAGGCCACCGAGTTTAATGTACAAAATATACACACAAATTCATACAATAGAAGTATTATTGAACAATAAATCGATATTCTCTGGAATTCTACTATACTAAAAAGGTTTGGGAAAGAATACATATGTGTGTGTGTATAGCTGACTCATGTTGCTATACACCTGAAACTAACACAATGTTGTAAATCAACTGTTTGCTGTTGTTTAGTTGCTCAGTCTTGTTCGACTCTTTGTGACCCCACAGACTGTAGACCACCAAGCTCCTCTGTTCATGGGATTCTTGAGACTTGGTGGACTTGAGTGGACTTGAGACCAAGATTCCAGGCAAGAATACTGGAGTGGGTAGCCATGCCCTTCTCCAGGGGATCTTCCCAGCACAGGGATGGAACCCATGTCTCCTGCACTGGCATTTACCGCTGAGCCACCAGCGCTTCCCTAGACTCTAATACAAAATGGAAAAAAACTTATATAGAAAGAACACTTGGGGAGAGTTTTCTTTAGCTATGACCACACAAAAATCTCTCTTCCTCCAGACTTCTTACTTTACTACCATAAGTTATCCTACATTAGATTTTCTTAAAGCAGAGGAATACGGACCTCGTCTCCCATCCTCCCCACCCCAGCACTCTCCTCCACACGCCCGCAAAACAGAGAAAACGTCTCCTACCAAGAGATAGGTCTGTGATTGGCTTTTCAACTCTGCCGTCTCAGAAGGAAATCATGTTTGATTATTTTCTTCACTAAAACTCACATGCTGGAAAAATACAGAATTAATTTGTTAAAACACATTTCAAAGATAATTTGTAGGTATAGCAAGTAAAATTTTAAATGCATTTAAAAAAAAAACCCTCAGTTAATGAAAATAATGCAGTAAAACAGAAAAGGATGCTGCCCCAAATCACTAATACATGCACGCACGCACACACACACCAAGAAACCAAAGGCCTAAACTGAGTGTGTATTTACGGTTATCGAGTTTAAAAGTGTGAGTCTCTGAGCCAGGAAAACATGACCATACTTTCTGTAATGTCACAACTAATTTTTTTCCTGCAAATAATCAGTATTTGTAATCCTTTGCTTTCCTAGAACAGTCTTAATAGCCATCTCTGCACAAGATCCTTTCCCTGATGAAGGAAAGATGGAAGGCAGGAGGAGAAGGTGATGACAGAGGATGAGATGGCTGGATGGCATCACTGACTCAATGGACATGGGTTTGAGCAAGCTCCAGGAGGTGGTGAAGGACAGGGAAGCCTGGCGTGCTGGAGTCCATGGGGTTGCAAAGAGTCAGGCTGCATAATCCCAAAGGGATGCAAAGAGTCGGACATGACTGAGTGACTAAACAACAACAAAAGGTCTTTTCCAATGAGTCGGCTTTTTGCATCAGGTGGCCAAAGTATTAGGGTTTCAGCTTCAGCATCAGTCCTTCCAGTGACTATTCAGGGTTGATTTCCCTTAGGATTGATTAGTTCTGATACCAGGAAGAGGTTTTTTTTTTTTCTATTTTGCTTTTTGAATAAGTAGTACATTCATTTTGTATAAATCTTAGAAAATGCAAAAGATGTACCTTTGTGGTATACAATGAGAACTGGCCCTGATTTTCAAGAACTAAAGTTATTACAATGCCCAGTAAGCCTCTCAGGTGGCATAACCCAGCCTGAAAAACCTGACCTTCTTAATCCTGATCCCCAGAGCCAGTGTCCTATTTAGGATTCAGAGATTTGATGCTCTGCGCTCACTTTTTCTATGTGGAAGGACACTCCCTCCTCACCTCCCCACTTTTCAGCATTCGGACCTCAGCCACCTACCACTGAGACATCCACTGGCTGCTATGGAGCTGATGTAGTCTCCAAGCTGGGTCATAGGCTCAACGAATGATCTCAAAGATGGAATTTCCTCCTGAATGGCTGACTCCGTAGCGCCTGGATTCCGAGCAAATTACTTGATTATGCTGGGTACCCTGCCTTCATGGCAGGGCTCAAAACACAGGCTGCCCCAGGCTGCTTCACAAAGCCCTGTGACATCACAGAGGAGCCCCCATTGCCCCTGCCTGGGAGCTCCAATCAGTGAGCAGGAGCCAGGAATTCCAAAGCTGGAAGGGTCTTTCTGGATAGTCTCAGAACCCTTGTTCCTCCGCTGAGGAAATGGGAAAGTCCTTGCTTCAGGCAAGATGAAATCCCAGCCTTCTCTAGAGCAAGTCTCATTTTTGGCTTCTCTGAAATGAACTTTAAAAAATGAAGAAGGCTTCAGAACCTCTCAAGAGACTTAAAGATGAGCCAAAGGGTTACTTGGCTGCCTTTTTATTTCTTATTCTATTGCTCAACTTTAGGCATTAGTACATGAAAGTGAAGTGAAGTCGCTCAGTTGCGTCCGACTCTTTGCAATCCCATGGACTGCAGCCTACCAGGATCCTCTGTCCATGGGATTTTCCAGGCAAGAGTACTGGAGCGGGTTGCCATTTCCTTCTCCAGGAGATCTTCCCAATCCAAGGATTGAACCTGGGTCTCCCACAATGTAAGCAGACGCTTTACCATCTGAGCTACCAGGGAAGTCCTAATTAGTACATGAGTTTGGCTAAACACTTGTGAAATTTCTTGTCTCTTAACAAGTCTGGGTAGACCTGACCCTCCCCCAAATTCAGGAGGCTGCCTCAGTGTTTTTCCTGGGACCAGACATCTGCTGGTACACGAGAGGAAAGGGGTGGGTTGAGATTTTGATACCTCTCCAGGGGCAGATATAATGCCCCTGGACAACCAATAATGGTCTTCAAGCATAACTTGGAATCTCCTTTAGACAGGCTCAAAGAAAAGGTCCTTTTATCATATTAAAAAGTAAGTAAATATTAAAAAGTAAGCTTTCATTCATAATCACCCAACTGGAAAGGACCCAAATGTCATCAGTAGGAGAGTGAATCAACTGTGCCTCCCCATATAATGGAATGCACAGCAGCAGTGAAATGACTGAGCCACAGAAGAGGGAGAATCCCACATACATAACACTGAGTAATAGAAGCCAGTGGATGCTAAGCTGCTTGGGTTGTGTCCTATTCTTTGCAACCCTAGGGACCGTAGCCCGCCAGGCTCCTCTGTCCATGAGATTCTCCAGACAAGAACGCTGGAGTGGGTTGCCATGCCCTCCTCCAGGGGATCTTCCCAACCCAGGGACTGAACCCTCGTCTCTTACACCTCTGGGCTTCCCAGGTGACAGTAGAGGTAAAGAACCCGCCTGCCGATGCAGGAGACATAAGAGACATGCGTTCCATCCCTGGGTGGGGAAAATCCCCTGGAGAAGGAAAGGGCAATCCACTCTGGTATTCTTGTGTGGGAAATCCCACGGACAGAGGAGCCTGGCAGGCTACAGTCCATGGAGTTGCAAAGAGTTGAACATGGCTTAGCAACTAAACTAAGTTTTTGCTTAGCCAATGGCTACCCAGCAAGGGGCTACTTTCCGACACCCTCTGGGTCCTCTCCTGGGTGCTTCTTAATCCTGGGAGTGGGTGGGAGTTCCTGGGGTGGACTGTATTTATTCCTTGACCAGAAGAACATCTATGCCTTCATCTGATTGACACATTCAGCTTGCAGTTAGATCTTAATTTGAGAAAAAATATTCTTCATCTAAGAAACTATCTGCCGAGTCAGTGAACAGTTTCTGTTCAGTTTGAAAAATGCTGATATAACGTCTCTGAGCTTGGCTGTCTGATCTCTAAAGGGGGAGGGTAATGCTGATTGCCTACAAAGTGAAGTATTTGGAGGAGGAGTAGGCACATTGTAATTTGAAGAAAATCCACAAGAGGGGAACCAGTGAACCACCATGGAGAGTCATGGAATAACATTGAAGGACAGCATTTCCAGGGAAACTTGGCAATGTTCTGACACGAAGTTTGGTTGAGCTATTATCACGAGGATGACTGCTGTCGGCTTACCACCAACTAATAGTAACTGCTGGGGGTTCCTTCCTACCAGGCTGTGAGCTCCAGGAGAGGAGGGACTGTCTCTTGTTCATTTTTTTTTTTTTTCTGGCCACACTGTGGGGTCATGTGGGATCTTAGTTCCCAGACCAGGGATCAGACTCACACCTCTCACATTAGAAGCACAGAGTCTTAAACATTGAACCAACAATGAGGAAGTCCGCTTATTTTTGTACCTTGGACTCTAGCACACAGCTAGAATCCTGCTGTCAATCCAAAAAATATCAGTGTGATTTGAAGTGGAAGTGGAGGGGCTTCCAGGTGGTGCAGTGGTAAAGAATCTGCCTGCCGATGCTGGAGATGCAGATTTCATGCCAGGACAGGGAAGATACCCTGGAGAAGGAAATGGCAACCCACTCTAGTATTCTGGCTTGAGAAATCCAAGAGACAGAGGAGCCTGCGTCCATGGGGTCGCAAAGACTCACACGACTTAGCAACTGAGTATGCACACACAATTTGATGTGGAAGCCACCCACTTCTACACCTGCAGCGAAAGGATGCTAAAGAACCAAGGTTTACAGCATTTTAAATCGACTCTTGTTTTGTCGAGTCCAACTCTTGCGACCCCCCTCCCCCAATCAACCATACTTCAATTAAAAATAAATTAAAAATTGCTGTACAGCAGAAATGAACACAACAGTGTAAATCAACTAGACTTTAATAAAAATAATTTAAAAAAGAATCCACGATGTGGGGCTGCCCCTCCTTCCTTCCTGGGTTGGGAGGTGCCGTCCACCTGAGGAATAGTAAGGGTAAATAGCACTGCGTGCTTTCCTCACACCCTTCCTTTTAAAGCTGACTTAAGCAGGTCTTAAGGACAGTTACCATGGAGGGAACTTTGAAGAGAATATCAGCTGGGTAAGCAATAGGTAACCGTAAGGGAGAGACTTTCCTGCTGGTCCAGTGGCTAAGAGCCTGAGCTCCCAATGCAGGGGGCCCAGCTTCAATCCCTGCTTGGGGAACTAGTTCCCACATGCTGCAACTAAGGTCTGATGCAGCCACATAAATAAATGTTGTTTTAAAAGTAGTACAGGTCAACATCACTCATTATCAGAGAAATGTAAATCAAAACCACAACTAGATACCATTTACACCAGTCAGAATGGCTGCCATCCAAAAGTCTACAAGCAATAAATGCTGGAGAGGATGTGGAGAAAAGGGAACCCTCTTACACTGTTGGTGGGAATGCAAACTAGTACAGCCACTATGGAGAACAGTCTGGAGATTCCTTAGAAAACTGGAAATAGAACTGCCATATGACCCAGCAATCCCACTGCTGGGCATACACACCGAGGAAACCAGAATTGAAAGAGACACGTGTACCCCAATGTTCATCACCGCATTGTTTACAATAGCCAGGACATGGAAGCATCCTAGATGTCCATCAACTGACGAATGGATAAGAAAGCTGTGGTACATATACACAATGGAATATTACTCAGCCATTAAAAAGAATACATTTGAATCAGTTCTACTGAGGTGGACGAAACTGGAGCCTATTATACGAAGTGAAGTAAGCCAGAAGGAAAAACAATACAGTATACTAATGCATATATATGGAATTTAGAAAGATGGTAACGAGAACCCTGCATGCGAGACAGCAAAAGAGACGCAGATGTATAGAACAGTCTTTTGGACTCTATGGGAGAGGGCAAGGGTGGGATGATATGGGAGAACGGCATTGAAACATGTAAATTATCATATGTGAAAAGAATCTCCAGCCCAGGTTTGATGCATGATACAGGGTGCTCAGGGCTGGTGCACCGGGATGACCCAGAGGGATGGAATCGGGAGGGAGGTGGGAGGGGGGTTCTGGAAGGGGAACACATGTATACCCATGGCAGACTCATGTCAATGTATGGCAAAACCAACATGATAATGTAAAAAAAAAAAATCAATAAAAGAGGAAAAACAAAACAAAACAAAAAGTAGTACAGGGTCTAGAGGGAGAGGAGAGGCCAAGAGTGTTTTCCCTGCTGACCTTAGCTGACACATATCATCTGATCAGATTATAGGTTGAACCGTGTCCCTGCCCCCCATTCATATGTTGGAGTCCTAACCCCTTGTACTTCAGGATGTGACTGTGTTTGGAGACTGGGCCTTGAAAGAGTTGAATAAGGTAAAATGAGGCCTTGTGGGTGGGCCCTAAGAAGAAGAGATTAGGGCCCAGGCATACACAGCTGTGTCTTCACCCTTTGACTCCTGCTAAGAAAACGCTGCCCTCACCCACTGAGCTCTTCATGTGCCTTTTCTAAGAAGGGGCTTCATTCCCACACCACACATTCTGCTTCCTGTCGGCTTCCTGCAACACCTGCTAACTTTCACTTCTGGTTTGCCTTGATTGCTCGATTTTGGACATCATTTTCTTCTCGAGTAGACAGTAGTGACTCTAATAAGTGGCCCACATGTTGTTGTCTTAGTAAGGACAAAAGCAAGGCAACACTCTAGCGCTTATCTCCTTTAATTCAAGTAGATGTCCAATATGAGGCATGTCAGGCTCTGATGGTTTTTGGATTACTTAACTCCCACTCTGACTTAAAAATAAAAGGAGGAAGTTTTATTAGAAAATGCACAGAGCCACATGCCCCAAAGGACTGGGTCAGACCTGCATAGTACAGGCAGCTCTGTAGGAGCTCAGAAGCAATTCAGAGCTCCTTTGGGAGCTGAGCAGAGAACAGCTAGAGAATATACTTCCTTTTCCTCTTTTCTTCCACTTGACTCTTATTTCTGTTGGTTCCATGTCTTGCCTATTGTAAATAGTGCTGCTATGAATATAGGGGTACATGTATACACATGTATATTAATATATTTGTATATATAACGGAATCACTTTACACCTGAAACACTAGAAATCAACTCTACTTCAATTTAAAAAAGTCCCAGTTGGGAATCAAAATGCAGAAGAGGGCTACTTGGTACCCTGAATATCTGTATCAAAAATCTATGAACTCTGTCAAATTCTAAGACTTTCTGCTTCAAAGGCCACTTTCAAGATCGTGAAAAAACAACCCACAGAGTGGAAGAAATTATTTGCAAACTGTACATGGTCCCTCACACCCATAAGAATGTCTAGTACAAGAGAGACAGATGAGCTAGTTAATTATTAGAGAAATGCAAATAGAAACTACAGTGAGGTATCACCTCACACCAGTCAGAGTAAACATCATTAAAGTCTACAAATACCAAATACTGGAGAAGGGGTCAGGGAAAAGGGACCTTCTTGCACTGATGGTGGGAATGTAAGCTGGTGCAGCCACTGGGGAAAACAGCATGGAGGTTCCTTAAAAAAGTAAAATTAGAGGTACCACATGGTCCAGAAGTGCCCCTCCTGGGCATATATCCAGAAAAGATGAAACTCTAATTCAAAACGATACATTCATCCCTATGTTCAGAGCAGCACTACTCACAATAGCCAAGACGTGGGAAGCAACCTAAATGTCCATCAACAGATGAATGGATAAAGATGTGGTACCTATATATTAATACAACGGAATACTACTCAGGCATATAAGAGAATGAAATAATGCCATTTGTAGCAATGTGGATGGACCTAGAGATTATCATACTATGTGAAGTAAGTCAGACATAAAAAGACAAATATCTTATGCTATCACTTATATGTGGAATGTAAAATACAACACAAATGAGCTTAGCTATGAAACAGAAACAGATTCACAGGCATAGAGAACAGATTTGTGGTTGCCAAGGGAGAGGGGAATTGGAATGTAAAAAACCTGATACAAATGAACTTATTTATAAATGATGCAGATGGACTTATTTGCAAAACAGAAACAGACTCATAGGCATAGGAAACAAACTACAGTTACCAAAGGGGAAAAGGCAGGGGAAGGATAGATTAGAAGTTTGGGATTAAAATACACATATTGCTATATATAAAATAGATAACCAACAAGGTCCTAATGTATAGCATAGGGAGCTACATTGAACATCTTATAATAGCCCACAATGGAAAAGAAAAAGTAGTGCAAACCTTTTCTGAGCAATGCGGGAACATGCATAAAAGTTGAAGAAATCCAACACAGTGATCCACCAATGCTCCCTAGAGAAATTCCTGCATATACAGGAGACTCTTTGGTACAGCATCACTTGTTGTGAGGAAAATTCCCAACAATCTGAATACTTCAGAATAAGAGAATCGGTGCGCATCTGGTGATATTCATACAAGCAATAGAATACAGGAGAGGATAAATGAAAGGAAGCCACAAAGATAAACTTGAGCAGCATAACAGTAAAGGAGAAAAGCCAAAGAAAGCATCCAGGGTCATAACATCCTTATAAAGCTAAAAAATGTAAAATAACATCTGTAATGTATTGACACACATTTAACATAGAGATGTATAAAAACATGTATTGTTGCTGCTGTTGTCCAGTCAATAAGTTGTGTCCAGCTCTTTGTGACCCCATGGACTGCAGCACGCCATGTTCATCTGCTCTCCACTGCCTCCCAGAGCTTGCTCAAACTCATGTCCATTGAGTCAGTGAAGCCATCCCACCATCTCATCTCCCCTTCTCCTCCGGCCCTCAATCCTTCCCCACATCAGGGAGTTTTCTAATGAGTCGGCTCTTCACATCAAGTGGCCAAAGTACTGAAGCTTCAGCTTCAGCAGAAATAGACATGGAAGAATCAAATACAGATTCAGACTAACGGGTACCTTATTCTGTGTGTGTGTGCAGCAAGGGAGATACAGAGCCCTCAGCTGTATCTATTTTATGTTTTAAAATATCTGAAGTAAATATGAGATAAAATAGTAAGATTTGATAAAGTTGGTCTGTGGGTGCATGAGTATTTTTATATTATTCTCTATACACTTTTTATAAGTTTGCAATATTTTGAAGTGAAATCAGTGAAATGTCCTATTCAGCTCCTAGGATTCACAGAAATCGATTCTTTATCATCTGTAAGATTCTTCATCGTTATCTACTTAAAGCAGTTGGTGTGTTCTATTTCATAGATGGCCCACAAGGGGGAGACCTAGAACAATTCAATGACTGTGTGTGTGTGTGTGTGTGTGTGTGTGTGTGTGTGTGAGAGAGAGAGAGACAGAGAGAGAGAGAGAGAGAGAGAGAGAGTTGTTGTGTCCGACTCTTTGAGACCCCATGGACTGTAGCCCACCAGGCTCCTCTGTCCACGGAATTCTCCAGGCAAGAATACTGGAGTGGGTAGCCATTCCCTTCTCCAGGGGATCTTCCCAATTCAGAGATAAATCCAGGTCTCCTGCATAGCAGATTTCTTTACTTTACATTTATTCATTGTCTTTATTTGGTAAAGATATCACTTTGCCTGCAAAGGTCCTTATAGTCAAAGCTATGGTTCTTCCAGGAGCCATGTATGGATATGAGAGTTTGACCATAAAGAAGGCTGAGCCCCAAAGAATTGGTGCTTTTGAACTGTGGTGCTGGAGAAGACTCTTCAGAGTTGCTTGGACTGCAAGGAGATCAAATCAGTCAATCCAAAAGGAAACCAACCCTGAATATTCATTGGAAGGACTGATGCTGAAGCCAAAGCTCTAATACTTTGGCCACCTGATGCAAAGAACTGACTCATTGGAAAAGACCCTGATGCTGGGAAAGACTGAAGGCAGGAGAAGAGGACGACAGAGGATGAGATGGTTGGATGGCATCACTGACCTGATGCACATGAGTTTGAGCAGGCTCTGGGAGTTGGTGATGGACAGGGAAGCCTGGCGTGCTGCAGTCCATAGGGTCATGAAGAGTCAGACATGACTTAGCAATTAAACAACAACAAAGACCAGCTATATCAGTGTATATGATGACAACCAGCACCCAAGGACACATGGCCAGAACCTTGATGAAACCAGGGACTGCTGAGGCTCCTGTCTGGCCTCTGTCTAAGTCAGGACAGATGCATTCAGAAATCTGCAGAGCAACCACTCACCGTAAAGGAGACACATCATAGGATGCAGTGCTAAACCTAACGGTGTTTTAAAACTGCAGTTTAATGTCTGCGGAGCAAAGAGCACATGGCAGCAAGGGGGTGATGGGTTCAGAGAGTGCTGGCAGACACGGGGACCCATAGGGCCTTCTGGAGCCTGCAGCTGGGTGCTTGGGGTCTGCTCCCCGGCACAGCAGGGAAAACCAGAAACTCCTGCCACTTATTCAGTGAACACGGGAAAAGCTGATGTAGCTAGTTCTACCGCTGTAGCTGGAAACTAGAGCCAGTGATGAGCAGGGCTCTTTGTCAATGTAGTTTAAATTCACCATTAGGAGGACACTTCACAGATTTAGACTGTGTGTGATGATTTGCAGCCTTTTCTATTCATATTTCTGCTATTTATTTTACTGTTTGGAAAAATTGTGGGTTTTTTTTGGCCATACTGTGCAGCATGTGGGATCCTAGTTTCCCATCCAGGGATCAAACGCGCGTCCCTTGCAGTGGAAGCATGGAGTCTTAACCACAGGACCGCCAGGAAGTCCCTTATTTCATTCATTTTTAATCAGGTGCCCAAAGTTTTTAGTAAAAATTGTGGCGGATACATAAATTAAGAATAGCCTCTTCATTGGTATCTTTGTAAACCATTCCTCTTAGCCATTACAATTTAGTATCTCTTCACCTCTAGGGCTTCCCTGGTGGCTCAGAGGGTAAAGCATCTGCCTGCAATGCAGGATACCCAGGTTTGATCCATGGGTCGGGAAGAGCCCCTGGAGAAGGAAATGGCAACCCACTCCACTATTTTTGCCTGGACAATCCCATGGACGGAGGAGCCTGGTAGGCTACAGACCACAGGGTCGCAAAGAGTCAGACACGACTGAGCGACTTCACTTTCCCCTCTGGGAGGGCAGGGACCCCCTAGTTACCTCAACAGCAATCTTATCTCCAGCAGCAAATCTCATGCCTGCTGATTAAGTGGCACTCAAAAGATGTTTGCTAAGTTAACGCTGGAGCCAAATGTCCATCGACAGATGAATGGATAAGTAAACTGCAGTCTATACAGACAAGGAATCTTTTTTTAGACTCTAAAAGGAAGGTATTCCTGTTACCTGCTACGACACGTATGAACCTTGAAGGCATGAAATAAGTCAGTCACGAAGAGAAAAATACTCAGTAATTCCAGTTCCGTGTGCTACTAGAGTCACCAAATTCATACAGACAGGAAGTAAAATGGAGACTGTCCAGGCGATGGTTGAGGGGAGAGGAGGAGGAATGGGGAGTTAAGAGCCTACTGGGGACAGAGTTTCAGTTTAGGAAGAGGAAAAGGTTCTGGAGATGATGGCGGTGATGGCTGCATACCATGACCGTGAATGTGCTTACCAGCACGGGACTGTAGGACTTCCCTGGTGGTGCAGCGGATTCAGAATCCACCTGCCAAGGCAGGGGATGTGGGTTTGACCCCTGGTCCGGGAAGACCTCACATGCCACAGAGCAACTAAGCCCCAGCCCCACAACTACTGAGCTTGCGCTCTAGAGCCTGAAGGCCACAGCGACCAAACCCTCGTGCTGCAAGCACTAGAGCCTGTGCTCCGAAACCAGAGAAGCCACCGCAATGAGCAACTCACCCATGGCAAGGACGAGTAGCCCCCGCTCACCACAACTAGAGAAAGCCCGGCAGCAGCAAAGACCCGCGCAGCCAAAAATAAACGAATGCTTAAAAACCCATAAAAACACTACTGAACCGTACACTTAAAAATGGTTAAAATGGTAAATTTCATGTTATGTATATTTTGAAAGTGAAAGTGTTAGTCGCTCAGTTGTGTCCGACTCCTTGCGACCCCATGGACTGTAGCCTGCCAGGCTCTTCTGTCCAAGGGATTCTCCAGGCAAAAGTACTGGAGTGGGCTGCCATGCCCTTCCTCAGGGGATCTTCTTGACCCAGGGATCAAACCCAGGGTCTCCTGCATTGCAGGCAGATTCTTTCCTGCCTGAGCCACCAGGGAAGCCCCCATGTATGCTTTTAGTTCAGTTCAGTTCAGTCGCTCAGTCACGTCCGACTCTTTGCAGCCCCGTGGACTGCAGCACGCCAGGCCTCCCTGTCCATCACCAGTTCCCGGAGCCTGCTCAAACTCATGTCCATTGAGTCAGTGATGCCATCCAACCATCTCATCCTCTGCCGTCCCCTTCTCCTCCCACCTTCAATCTTTCCCAACATTACGGTCTTTTCAAATGAGTCAGCTCTTTACATCAGGTGGCCAAACGACTGGAGTTTCAGATTCAACATCGGTCCAACGTATATTTTACCATGAAGAATAAGGAAAGAAAATTAGTGCAACAGAAAGAACGCTGGAGAGAGTGAAACTCCCTGTTTAGGTGGCGAGCCTCTGGGATGGTTCCAGACTCGATCAGTGGGTCAGCCTGGCTCCCACGGTGAGATCTGGGGCACATGGCCTCCTTGCAGGGGCATAGTACTTCCAGGGGGAGGAAGAGATGACCTGGATCTCGCTCAGGTCCCAAGTTCAGGACCCTGGGGGGAGGCATGAGAAGCTGCCTCAGGTGAGAGGGGTCACAGACGCCACCAAGCAGTCCGAGGCATAGAGAGGGAAGGACAGAAAGGCCTCTGTGCTGGAAGCCACTTCCTTTAGCTTCCTTCCTGTGCAATAGCTTCCTTCCCGTCGGCCTCCCCTGCCAGGGCACAGAATCATGGTTGCCTCCGAGGAAGGATGGGGAAAAGGGAGGAGAGAAGAGAAAGAGAATGCTGGAGAACAGTGAACACTTAGTACGTCTTCATTCTCACAGACAGAGGCTGGATTCTTCAACCCGCACATCCGTGACTCGGATGTCTGTCCCACCTCGCCCCGGGTGAGGTCCTGGATCCGAGGACTCAGAACAGAGCACCTCCTCCAAGGAAGGTTATCCCATGGAGAAATCACAGCCCTCCAGAATTCTCAGAAAACAGCTGCTACTGCCCAGTTCCCTAGGAAAGGGCTTGTTATTACACAATCATGTAATAACTATGACCCGAGAGCTGGCTTTTGTCCCACAGGTCAGGCTATGGCCCTGGGAGGTGATAGAAAATATGTGTCTGTCTCAGTCTCTTGGGGAAGGAAACGGCAACCCACTCCAGTATTCTTGCCTGGAGAATCCTGTGGATGGAGGAGCCTGGTGGGCTGCTGTCCATAGGGTCGCACAGAGTCGGACACGAATGAAGCAACTTAGCATGCATGCATGCATTGGAGAAGGAAATGGCAACTCACTCCAGTGTTCTTGCCTGGAGAATCCCAGGAACAGAAGAGCCTAGTGAGCTGCCGTCTATGGAGTCGGACAGAGTCGGACACGACTGAAACGACTTGGCAGCAGCAGCAGCTCAGTCTCTGCCCCGGGTTCCTGGCACAGCCCTCCTGAATCCCCTGGGATTCCCTGGATGATTCAGTGATTAGGAGTTTGGAATATTCAGCCCCTGCTCCTCCCCCCGCCCCCTACCCTCATCCTGCCACCCATCTTCTGGGAGGGGAGATCGGCTAGAAGTGGAGTTAATGATCTATCGGGCCTCTGTGATGAGGAAGCCTCCATAAACAGTTGCAAAGTGTGGGGGCTGGAGCGCTTCCGGGTTGGGGAATACACGCCACTTGGGTGGGTGGACGGTTCTGCAGCCCCGTCTATAAACCTTGTCCCGTGCGCCTCTTCCACCGCACTGTTCCTGATTTGTAGCCTTCCGACGCACGTTGCTAATCTAGTAAGCAGCTTGTTTCTCTGAGTTCTGTGAGCCGCTCTAGCAAATTAATTGAACTTGAGGAAGTGGGGGGTCATAGACCTCTCCAATGTGTGGCTGATGGGCCAGAAATAAGGCGACAGCCTAGGTGGTTGTCTGAAGTAGCAAGGATCCTGTGGGACCAAGCCCTTAACCTGTGGGTTCTGACCCGATCTCCAGGTGGGCAGTGTCAGAACTGAGCTCAACGATTTCCGGTTCAAGACGGCAGAGTAGAAGGATGTCCACCTGCAGGAGCATCAAAGTTGCAGCCTGCTACTGAACAACCATCGACAGGAGGATGCTGGAACCACCAAAGAAAGATAGTGGAAGTTGCTCCGTCGTGTCCAACCCTCTGCGACCCCATGGACTCTACAGTCCAGGAAATTCTCCAGGCCAGAATCCCAGAGTGGGTAGCTATTCTCTTCTCCAGGGGGTCTTCCCAAGCCAGAGATTGAACCCAGGTCTCCCACATCCAAAGACAAAGATACCCAAGGTCCAAAGACAAAGAAGAAGCCGAGATGAGATGGTAGGAGGGCGCCAATCAAGATAAAATCAAACCTCATACCTGCCGGGAGGGTGACCCACAGACTAGAGAACAATAATATCAAAAAAGTTCTTGCACTCTTGTGAAGGTTCTGAGCCCCATGTCAGGCTTCCCAGCCTGGGGATCCGACACAGGGACTGGGAATCCCCAGGGAATCGGCCTTGAGGGCCAGCGGGATTTGATTATAAGCCTTCCAGAGGACTGGGGGAGAGAGACTCTAGTCTTGGAGGGTATAAACAAAATTTTGCATGCACCAAGACCCAGAGGAGAGGAACAGGGACCCCACAGGAGACTGAGCCAAAACTACCTGCTCGTGTTGGAAGGAATCCTGTGGAGGCACAGGTTGGCAGGGGCTCCCCACGGGGACGGGGTCACTGGTAGGTCCCCCTTTGCATAAACCCTCTTGGAGTTCACCACTGACCCTGCCGTAGAGCCCATAGACCCCAGGGCTGGGCTGCCTCGGGCCAAACAACTATCAGGGAGACAGCGCAACCCCACCTATCAGCAGATAATTAGATTAAAGCTTTATGGGGCAAGGTCCTGCCCAGAGCAAGTCCCAGCTTTTCCCACCACCAGTCCCTCCAGTCAGTCAGCTTACACAAGCCTCTTAGCCTCCTCCATCAGAGGGCAGACAGAAGAAGCAAGAAAAAGCACAGTCTCAGAGAGGCTAAAATATAACTATATTACAGAAAGTTAATCTCAGTGAAAAAGCAGAAAGTTGTGTCCCAGATGAAGGGACAAGATAAAACCCCAGAAAAACAACTAAATTGAGGTGGAGATAGGCAACCTTCCAGAAAGAGAATTCAGAACAATAATAGTGAAGACTATCCAGGATCTTGGGAAAAGAATGGAGGCAAAGATTGAGAAAATGAAAGAAACGTTTACCAAAGACCTACAAGAAGTGAAAGACAAACAGAGATGAATAATACACTAGAAGGAATCAATAGCACAGTAATGAGGCAGAAAAATGGATAAATGACCTGGAGAACAGAATGGTGTAAACCAACGCCACAGAACAGAATATAGAAAAAAGAATGAAAAGAAATGAAGACAGCCGAAAAGACCTCTGAGACAACATCAAACACCCAACATTCACATTATCGGGGTCGCAGAAGAAGGGAGACAGAAAGGACCCTGAGAAAATCTTTGAAGAGATAATAGCTGAAAATTTCCCCAACATGGGAAATGAAATAGTCAACCAAGTCCAGGGAGCACAGAGAGTCCTAGGCAGGATAAACCCAAGGAGGAACACACCCAGATGGTAATCAAATTGACAAAAATTAAAGACAGAGATAAAATATTAAAAGCAACAAGGGAAAAGTGACAAATAACATACCAGGGAACTCCCATCAGGCTATCAGCTGATTTCTCAACAGAAACTCTACAAGCCAGAAGGGAAGGGCATGATATATTTAAAGTGATGAAAGGGAAGAATCTACAACCAGAAATACTCTACCCAGCAAGACTCTCCAGATTTGATAGAGAAATCAAAAGCTTTTCAGACAAGCGAAAGTTAAGAGGATTTAGCACCACCAAACCAGCTTCACAACAAATGCTAAAGGAACTTCTTTAAGCAGGAAACACAAGAGAAGCAAAAGACCTACAGATAATAAACCCAAAACAATTAAGAAAACGGTAATAGGATCATACATATTGATAATTACCTTAAATGTAAATGGATTAAATGCACCAACCAAAAGACACAGACTGACTGGCTGGGTGGGTGAAAACATGTGTGTCTGCACTTCCACTTACCACATCACTCCGACTGACCCCCCACTGTATGCAATAATTTTATATTGGTAGGTTAATCACGTTCCCATTATGTCTTGCAATTATAATTATCTTTTATTTTTTTGGTCTGGCTATTGATTGTGAAAACTGACAGACATCTTTTACTATTGTGATTATGCAACTATTACTCAATACCATTGTATCACAATCGGTCAACAGAAAAATAATAGAATTCTATATCACCCAAACTAGGATCTAACAGAAAAACCTGTAATCACTTTTTAAAATCCAGATGCATACCAGAACTATCTTGAAAATTTTTGAAAAATACGAATGCCCAGGTATTGCTTTTTTTCTCCAGAGCTCCAGATGTGTTTCTAATGAGCAATCATGTTTAAAAACAACCAGACTATATAATGATCTTTTATCTAGTTTGTTTCACTTTTTCTATTTCATATTCAGTGCTCCCATTGCATTTAGTTTATGTTCTCCAATTTCTCCATTTCTTTTTTTATGTTCTTTCTCAAGCCTTTATCAAGTGTAGTAGAAAAGCTTTTGCGCACACGCACATATGTATAATATATATATTTTAGAAAACTTATGAATTTTTGCCTAACTAAAAAATTATGACATTTAGAGTCCAGTTGTTTGACTTAGTATGAATAGAATGCTAGATTCCTAATTAAAAAATAGATACTGCAACAAGCCCCAAAGGCTTACTGTTAGCACAGGGAACTATAATCAATATCTTATACTAACCTATGCTAGAAAATAATTTCAAAAATAATATATGTATATTTGTACAACCAAATCACCTTGCTGTGCATCTGAAACATTGTCAGTAAACTATACTTCAACAAAATATATATATCTTTAAAAAAAATAATTTAATTAAAAAACAAAGAGTTGAGCTCAGCTATAGGCCTCTCTGCTGGTATGACAGAGAACTGCTCCGTGGGACACGCCCCCCAGCATCTGGTGTCACAAGCATTGTGAGTGTATTGTGAGTGTGGTGGGGCTGTGAGAGCAAAGGAGAGACACAGGAGGCAGACTAAGGTTTTCTAAAACACGCCCAGAAAGAGGAGAGGGCAGTGTCTGGCTGCCTCTGGAGGATGGGCTTCCTACAGGAAGTCCAGGGTCTTCACCCAAGACAGGATCAGAAAGCCAGAGCAGCCTTAGAAAACAGCAGGCTTCTCTCCTCCCTTAAAGGAACCAGCCTCGAATGGCCAAGTTCTAAAAGAATGGAGAAAACCTGGCCATTCAAGGCTGGTTCTCTCTCTCTTTAAGGCAGTTCACAGGAAAGAAAGCACAGACTTTCAACTAAGACAGGCAGTGCGTGTGAATCCGGGTTTTACCATTTACGAGTTACATGGTCTTCAAAGTGAAAGTCGCTCAGTCATGTCCAACTCCTTGTGCCCCACGGACTATCCAGTCCATGGAATTCTCCAGGCCAGAATACTGGAGTAGGTAACCTTTCCCTTCTCCAGGGGATCTTCCCAACCCAGGAATCGAACCCAGGTCATCTGCATTGCAGGCAGATTCTTTATCAACTGAGCTATCAGGGGAGCCCCACATGGTCTTCGGAAGGTTAATTAACCTCACTAAGATTCAGTTTTCTTAGTACATATGTACATATGTCCTCTGGGTTGGCACGTGAAGTCTTAACCATGAGGCAACCAGGGAAGTTCCAGTTGCTTTATTTTGGATGCTGGGAACTGGGTTGGGGGTGGGGGGAAGGGTGGATGCCTGTCCAAAGGCCAACTCCGCCCGGTGACAATGGGGGGCAAGAGCTTTCATAGGCGGAGGGAGGTGGCTACGTGCAAGAACAGCACAGGCAGCTCTGACGGTCCTCTTGAAACTGATCTTCGGTGGTCTGATCCGTGTCATCTTGACTGTCTTAACTATAGTCACACCTTCAGTTCCAGGGTTGGTTTGTCCCCATTCCCTTGAGGCTAATTCTCAGAACTGTGGTGGCTTCCGTCATGGCTATAGTCTCGTAACTAACTTCTTCCACCTGGTGGGGCTCTCAGTACCTATAAGTCAGCTCACAGGACACAGCTCAGAACATTCTACACAGCCCTTGAGGGGGAAATGAAGGTCCTTGGCTTTGCTTGGTGACTAAACTATTACTGTTTTGTTCTGTGTGTTTTCCTTTGTTTCTGTATTTTGTCACTTCTCTGGTTAGACTTATTCTTTGGCTAAAGTTTTTCTGTAGACAAGAGGCAGGCAGAGGACACGGGCCGTGGGGAAGGACCTGCTCTGTTTCTTTTCTGTCCCCCTCAGATTCACATGTTGAGACTGAGTCTTGCACTATTAAATTAGACACTTTTGGGACACTGCTGTTATTGCTGTTTAGCCGCTGAGTGGTGTCCACCTCTGTGCAACCCCATGGACAGAAGCATGCCAGGCTCCTCCATCCTCCACTATCTCCCCGAGTTTGTTCAAATTCATGTCCATTGAGTCGGTGATGCTATCTAACCACCTCATCCTCTACTGCCCCCTTTTGCTTTTGCCTTCAGTCTTTCCCAGTATCAGTGTTTTTTCCCCAAGGAGTCAGCCCTTTGCATCACATGGCCAAAGTACTGGAGCTTAAGCATCAGTCCTTCCAGCGAATGTCTTTCTGGACATAGATTCCAATATCACTTGGCTAACTTTGAGAATCCCTTGGACTGCAAGGAGATCCAACCAGTCAATCTTAAATGAAATCAGTCCTGAATATTCATTGGAAGGACTGATGCTGAAGCTGAAACTCCAATACTTTGGCCACCTGATGCGGAGAGCTGACTCCTTGGAAAAGACCTTGATGCTGGGAAAGACTGAAGGTGGGAGGAGGAGGGGAGGGCAGAGGATGCGATGGCTGGATGGCATCACTGACTTGATGGACATCAGTTTGAGCAGGCTCTGGGAGTTGGTGATGGACAGGGAAGCCTGGTGTGCTGCAGTCCATGGGGTCGCAAAGAGTCAGACACGACTGAGCGACTGAACTGAACTGAACTTCATCCCCACTGTGATGACATTTGGATGGAGGGGGATGGGAGGTGACTAGGTCACAAGGGTGGAGCCTCAGGCGTGGGCTCGGAGTCCTTGCAAAGAGACCCCCAGAGACAGCTCCCTCCCTCTCTGCAGCGTGGGGGCGTGGTGAGAAGACGGCTGTCTGTGAGCCAGGAAGTGGGCTCTCACCAGCGGGTCCGCCAGCCCCTCAGTCAGGGGCACAAGGCCTCCAGAGCTGGGTGGAGTAGGGGTCTGCTGTTGGCAAGCCCCCTCCCCTCATCTCTGTATCTGGTCAGAGTAGCTGAGGGGACTAAGACAAGGGGGGGTCCTCTTTTCCTGTCAAGTCTCCTCCAATGGCCCTGGCCAGGCCGGGTCTGGCACCTCCATCATCTCGTTTGTCAGACCTGCAGGGCCCACTGGTGGCGCTAGGGGAACCCACCTACCAGTGCAAGAGTCATCAGAGATGCAGCTTTGATCCCTGGGTCAGGAAGATCCCCTGGAGAAGGGCATAGTGACTTACTGCAGTATCCTTGCCTGGAGAATCCCATGGACAGGGGAGCCTGGCGGGCTACAGTCCCTGGGGCTGCAAAGAGTCAGACACGACTGAAATGACTTAGCAGGTGCACCTGCATGCAGGGTGTGGAAGGATTAACATCGCTGGTGGAGGCAGGCATGCTTTGTGAGGCCAAGGGACAGGCTGAACGGGGCAGAGCCTCCTCCTCAGCCTTCCTGCACAGATAAAGCAACGCGCCCCTTCCCAGGGCCCCGCAGAGAAGGACTGCACATCCAACAGGACAGGGTTGCCTTCCCAGTGGCTCAGAGGCTACAGGAAGCTCCCAGCTCCAGGACACTAGACTTATATAACCACCTCCACTGCGCAGCTCCAGCTGACAGCATTTGAAGGCTGTGTGCTTTGTACAAATTATCCAGCTCTCAGGGGATTAAAGCAATAGTCCGTGTGATTCTGCAGGTTGACTAGAATGGGCTGGGCGTCCTCTTCCACCCGATGTCCATCAAGGCTGTGGCCACCAGAGGGCTGGCCTGTGCTGGAGCCTCCAGAAGCCGGTGGGTCACCTTTCCAGGTGGGCAGAGCTGGGATTTGGGGTGGCTCTTCTCCAGGCCTTTGCATGTGGCTTCTTCCTGTGGGTTTCCTCATGGGCAATAGATTCCTTCCAGGATGGCCCAGAGCATCCCCGAGCACAAAGGAGGAGGAGGAGGCTCCAGGTCTCCAGTGGCCGCGCGCTGGGACCACAGCATCACTACTTGGAGGTCACAGGAGCCGCCCAGGTGTGGAGCAGGCGAGGCCATGCCGGCATAGAACACAGGAGGGGCAGAGATCCGGGCACAGGGAGAGGACTGTCGCTTGAGCTCACAGCTGATGAGAGCTGGTATCTTTGCCAAGATTTGCGATCCAGACAGCCAGCCCCGCTAACTTCAAAGCCACGTTCTCAACGCCTGCTAGGCTGGTCACAACCCAGGACCTAACAGAGCAGGGGCGGGGGCCAAGCCTGGGTCCAGGGAGCTGTCGGGCCGCACTCCCCTGCCCAAGGGCTCATGGCTGGTGCTGGGTCAGCCTCCACAGCAGATTTTGGTTGTGCTCGCAGAGCGGCAGCCCCCCCTGCTTGGGACAGATGGTGAGATTTAAATTTAACAGATGAAAACACCAGAGCTGCTGAAGTCTTCCTTGGCTTCCCTTCGTTCAGGGACCGTGGTCTTCAAACCAGCCCGAGGGAGGCTGCGTGAGGCATCCGACATTGAGTCAGAAGACGCGGGGTTTGCCAAGCTCTTTCCCGACCAGCTGCTCTAATGGGAGCAAACCACATCCACCCTCTGAGACTCTGGCCTGGTCCCTGAGAGGCAATGAGAGCAAAAATGAGCAGACAGGCTGTTCTGAAGGTTCCACAAATGATGCGAGCATTAATGGGGATCTACTAATAGCACAGAGCTAGGCTGGACCCGCCGGAGGAAATCTTATCCCGTGACATGCTGTCATATTGCAAGCTTGACGAACAAATAAGACAAGGGAAAAATTTGCTCCCAGCTTAAAATTGAGAGCTGGCAGGGCCTCAAAGTTTGCAAGTAAGTTGGGCTCAGTCGTGCCCAACTCTTTGCGACCCCATGGACTGCAGCTCACCAGGCTCCTCTATCCGTGAGATTTTCCAGACAAGGATACTGGAGTGGGTTGCCATTCCCTTCTCCAGGGGATCTTCCCAACCCAGGGATCGAGGCCGGGTCTCCTGCACTGCAGGCAGATTCTTTGCCAACTGAGCTACAAGGAAAGCCCCAGAGTCTTTAAGTTGGGTTCAAATCCTCACTGGTTATATTACAACATTGAGTAGATGAGTAGAACCCCTGTTTCTCTTAACCATTTCCTTCTGTTAACATCTGACTCCTTCAAGGCTAATCTCATTCTCATCTCAAACTGCATTTCAGACTTTCAGAGAGGTGGTCTATTTCCGTTGGTCCGTCCTCCTGAATCACCAATTGCCCCCCACTGCCCCAGGCTTGGCTGTACCCAATCTTCACACAAACGTCCTGCAACCTCACACATTCTTTCAACCTCCCCTGACCCTCATCTCTGCACCCCACTTCCAAGTTTCAGAAAAAGATGTCTCTACTTTCTGGATTTATTTTTTCACTGTCCCCATTCTGACTTCAACCCAATCTAACCACTGAAGAGAGTCTTAAATCAAGTTGCCCATTATTTCCATGCGTCCAAAGCCAAGCAGTCAAGCGTGTCTCAGCAGCACATGGTCAGCGGGGCTGGTCACTCCCTCCTTCTGTGGAGCAGAGCACCTCGCCCCCTGCCTTGTGGGACCACCCTGCCATGTCCTCCCTGCACCTCCCCCCCAGGCAGCCCCTTCTCCTCTCCATCTTTCCAGCATCAGGACTCAAAGCTCTGTGCCTATCAGGTCTCCCCTCTGTCTACCCCGTCCCTGGGTAACTGTCCAGGGTTGAACAGCGGAACCCGTGAACATGGCCTCATGTGGAAACAGGGTCTTTGGAGGTGTCCTCAAGTTCAGATGAGGTCACGCTGGGGGTGGGTGGCCAGAATCCAACAGTGAGGAGGGAGATGTCTACAGACAGACACACGGAGGGGGCTGGCGATGACAGGGCAGGAGCTGGCAGCGAGGCAGCTGCCGGCCAAGGGACGCCTGTGACACAAATGGTCGATCAGAAGCTAGAGGCGCCAGGGGGACCCTGCTCTACAGTTTACAGCGGAGCAACGTTGCTGTTGCTCTGAACCTCGCAGTCTGAGTGGCACTTTGTTGCGGAGCCACAGGCAACCCAGGCAGTAACGCGAGCCAGTCCCTCGTCTCCACCCACCATCTCTGCTCTGACGATTCTGAAATAATCTAACTCCAGTCTTGACCTGGTATCTGAGTCCCGCACAGGATGACCCGTCTGCTAGGAGTCACTTCTTAGATGTCAAAAAGCACACAACCTAACATGCTAAAAGAGAACTACCGAACGCCCTTAACCTGCTTCCTAAGTGTCCCCTCTACTCCACAAACGAAATCCATGCACATTCCCAGTCTAAACTCACTCTGTTGTCTCATTTAACTCCACCATCTTTAATGGTAAAACACAAATACAGGTCACCACTGTCACTCAAGCGAATCACCGTGCTGTCCCTGGAACCCTCCCCTCCCC